>JACEEZ010001350.1:0-10000 GCA_016584305.1 Chionoecetes opilio
AGAATTCGGGGCCACTACTGTACAAAAAAGGGACAAAGGAAAAATCCTCTTTTACCCCTTTTTTCTTTTTTTTTCCTCCAACCTTTTATGCAGGGTTGGATGGAAAAGAAGATAGCGCATAATATAGTACAGTGACAAACAAAAAGCGGGTAGATGTCGGTGGGGTTTTTCTGCATTGAAAAAACAAACAAAAAGCTTGGGTAGGGGAAGAAATAATAATCAGTCCAAAACATTGAAAAACAATATCACAAAGCAGTATAACACAACATTTCAGCAAGTGGTTGGTGAAATGGAGGGTCTTCGTAATCCAAGACGGTGCTTGGACGATAAAAAAACGGCCTCATTCCCCTGCCTACTACTACTACTATTACTGCTGTTTACTTACTTCCCAACTACTACCAATACTGCTATAAAAAAAGGTTGGGAGAAGGAAGAGGTGGAGGAGAAAAGGAGAAGGAGAAGCTAAGAGGTGGAGGGAGTAGGGGAAATGAAGAAGGGTGGGAGTATTTTTGGTGTGTGATGATAAATTTGTTTATAAAACCCACAGCTGAGAGCGTGGAAGCCTTGTGATTGGGCCCTGAAAACTTTTTGAGAAATACTATGCGATTCGCTGGCGAGGCTGTGGACGTCATTTTTTACTCGCTCGGGGCAATCAGCTCCCGGGAAGCCCATAGCGACACCGTAGCGCCACTTTTCATATCTCATTACCAGAATCCCCGCGAGCTGGGTCCGTACATATAGAGGAAGTTAGTTAAGCTAAAAAAACCAGTGCCCTTAACTCTCTCTGAATGTCTGCCCGGGGCTACATTCAGAGGGGCCCTAACGTCCATGCTTCACGACTAGCGAACATCCATCAGCTGTTTTTGGGGGAATTTTGGCTTCCCGGGGGTTGTGACGTATTAAAGTCAAAAGGGAGCCTTGGGGTTTAAGGGGAATTAAAAACTAAAGGATTAAATTCTACTAAAACTGAACAGGGAAAGTATACAAATGAAATTAGGCCATATAACAATGCCATGCGCTGGGTGATGAGTTTGTTATGGGGTGATGGGCCGAGTGGTGAACGGCGGCATCTCACCCCGACTCACCCCCACCATACACCACCACGCAGTGGCACGCACGGCTCCGCGACGGGACAAGGTACATATATTCCTTCTCCTTCCTTTTCCTTTCCTTCCTTTCTCCTTCTCCTTCTCCTCCTCCTTTCTTCCTCCTAGGGCTAACGTCTTTTTAAGTACGTCACAATCTGCCCGCAGAATGCCAAAAGTTGCCCAAAACAGCCTTCGGGTCGACTTGTTTTTGTGGAGTGAGGTTGTGGCTTTGGTTTAGCTCTCGAATTGAATGGCTACGTCTGTGATGGGGAGTGTTTGTGTAGGGGGAGAGTTGAAGGGGTTTGTTGTGTGTTGGTGCTGGGGGTGAGAGTGGTAGTGTGGTAGGAGTGAAGGAGGCTGGGGTTTTAAGGGAGGTAGAAGGGTCGAGGGAGAGTGTAGTGAAGGGTGTGGTTGAGGCGCTTAAGACTATTCTGGAGGCGATCGAAGACCTGAAAAGGAGCTTTGCAAGTAAAGTGAACGAATTGAAAGCGTTGTGAAGAAGCAGGAAATAGAGATACGTTTTTCTTAAGTGTGGAGGTGAAGGTCCAAGTGGAGCGAGTGGAGGGGCACATGCGAGTGATTGTGCCAGTAGGGGTACCAGAGCGAGATGTGATTTAAAGCGACTACTAAGGTTCCTAGTAAGTCCCCGGGGATTGGTGTTTGGAAGGTGTTGATGATGGAGCCCGCTCGAAGGAGAAAAAGGTAAACAATGACCATCTTGTGTGCACGAACTTCATTTCGGGTACTTTCGGGGGCTGAAAGAAGATGATGATACGGAGGTTAGGAAGGTAACGTACATCATTAATCGAAGGTAAATCTTGGTTGTTGGTGACAGTCAGGTTAGGCATCTTGACAGAGGTTCTGTGACAGAGAAGGGATGCGCATGAATTTCGGTGAGTTACCCAGGGAAGGATAGGTCATGTTAGTGACAAAATAGTTGATGCATGGCGGACCAAGGGAAAAAGCCCATCGTTCTGCCTGAGCGCTGGGGAAATGATGTTGAGTGTGTAAAGTGAGGAATTGCTACGGCGGTTCAAGGGAGCTGTAGGTAAAGTTAGGGACAGGGGTGGGTTCCCTGTGGTGTGTGGTGTCCTTCCAAGACGCTTTGTTGACGACATGTGGTACTCCAGGCTATTGCTTGTGAATTGCCGGCTGGCACTTCATGCAAACCCCAATTTTTGGGCCTTTTGTCGACAGCTGGGACTTTTTTTTTCGGGCCAAAAACCACCTCTACCGCAGGGACGGGGTTTGCACTTTTCGAGGAAAGGAGGATTCAGATTCTTGTCTGAATCCCTTGAAAGGGAGGTAGATGCACTGCAGGCTTTTTTAAGATAGAAAAACCGGGTTTAGACACGGGGGTCGGGGTAAAGGAAACTTGCGACACTAGGAGGAGTTTCAGAAGGCGGGGAAAACTAAAGTGATTCGTAAGAAGAGAGAGAGGAGGGGTTTAGTAAAGATAAAGGGAAAAATTGACAAAAAAAAGAGGAGTTGCTTGAAGGTTTACTATACAAACTGTAGGAGTATTTTAAAAAAGATAGATTTCCTGAGAGGAATAAATAGTGAGAGGATTTTGATATAATAGCATTAACAGAAACATGGTTGGATATGTCAGGAAAGGTATTCGATCCGGAAGTCGGATAGCTGGGTATAAGTCATTTCACAAGAACAGAGTAGGCAGACGAGGAGGAGGAGTTGCGCTTTATGCAAGAGAGGCATTGCAGTGTTGTGTTAACAATGTTATAAAAAACAGATGGCAGCATAGAGTCTATATGGGTAGAGGTTAGGGAGGAAACTGAGAAAATGGTTTTGGCTGTAGGGTATAGGCCTCCAAACTTATGTAAGGAGGATTCAGCTCCTATATGGGAAGAAATAAACAAGGCCTGCAGATATAATCGATTATGCGTGGTGGGAGTTTTTAAATCTTAGGAATATAGACGGGGATTTAATCATAGGTGACAGCGATGCGATGAATTTTTTAAATATAATCCAGGATAACTTCCTAAGTCAAGCAATCAAGGAGCCTATAGAGGAGATAATATCCTAGATCTATTGCTGACAAAAAAGAGACGATTGGTTACAAATGTGGGAGGTCGGTGGGAAATTAGATAATAGCGACCATTATGAGATCAGATTTAGTTTTTAAAATGGGAAGTTGGAAAATTAAGTGGCAATAGGCATCGAATACCTAATTTTAAAAAAAGGCAATTATGCGGGATTAAGAAGACACCTGGAAAGGGTTATTAATAAGGGGGGGGATGGAGGAGAAGAAGAAATTTTCCCAAGGGCAGGGGCGATGACAGCTGGAAAGGCCAATTATGAAGGATTAGGAAGGCACCTGGAGGTAATTGCGCGGTCAGATATGGTAGTGAGGTCGAGGCTGAGGAGATAATTAGAGCGGTTAGACAGGGAAGTGAAGGTTAGGGCCCGAGGAGGTAATTAGAGAGGTTAGAAGGGAAAGTGAGGTCGGAGCTGAGGAGGATTATACCTTTTTTTGTAAGGAATTAATTGACGGACAGAAAAGAAATATCCCTATCCCTTTAATGGGCACTTATTAGAGTTTGTTTAGAATAAAAATATGTAATGACATTTTCCTTCATTTTGATAAGTAAGAACAAGTTTCACTAGGAACGTTTTTTTTAATACATCATAGTTCTTATTGTTATGAACCCCTACAATTTTGTTGAGCTGCCCAGTTATGGTTACTTACTCAATATTTTTTATTTATATTTGTAACTAGGAAAACATAAGAAAAACTAAGTTTTTTTTTAGGTATTTGATATCCCCCCATAAGCGATGTTGTATTTTTTTTTGGTTTAAGTAATGAAACAACGACATATGGAAATGCAGATTCGTTTTTGAAAGAAAAAAAAATGTCCTCCTTTTTCACCCAAAAAACTATATTAATATTTGTTGATCCCAAAAATACCCTAAATTTAGCATTAAAAAACTATCCCCTATATGTAAATAAATGAGAAGTCAAAGAATTTTGAGGCAACTTTTTATATTTGACATTGAAAGACCCCGTGGTTGATATTGAAAGATCCAATATTTACGCCAATAAATTGTTTTTTTTTCTTTTTTTTCTTCAAATCAGTACATACCAGTACATAAAAATAGTTTTGCCCTGGATTAGAGCAAATCATGAATGATTCCAGAAGAACATGGGCCTGCAACAGATTTTGTAACACAAACAAAAATCAACAAATTTTTACCATAACTGGGCCGCTCAACAAAATTGTTTACTAACATTTAGAGTGCTGGTATTATATTTATAGTCATCACAAATCAAGCACAATTAACTACTCATTATTGTCACCGGGAAAATTTTAAAAGTCAAAAATATGAAAAAAGGAAAAGAATTATTACTTACCTATATCACACGAAGATGAGGAGAGAAACACAAAGAAAATTACAGAGTCCACCGGCGTGTTCCCTTTTCTACAAATGAGTCATATCCTCAACGCAAAGCCATATATTGGGAAAAATTATACACTAGGCTAACATCTATAATGCTGTTGAACAGCCTGAACAAGGATACTTCATTCAGAACCGCATTTAATATGTTTAAAAATGGCTGAATTGTGCCTCAACCAATTTTTTTTGAGCAACCTGCCCTTTAAGGGTTATAGGGAAATAAGGTCCAGAAAGAGTGATCCAAAATGGATGACCACCAAGTTAAAACACAACATTGGAGTAAAAAAAACATTATTAAGGTTCAAGGCAGGATTTGTAAACAAAGAAACAGTATAACGTGATGGCGAGGACAGTGAAGAAATTAACTCGGTTGCATAAGAACAATTAAGAGATTAAAGTAGCAGGAACAGGCGAACAGGGCCCAAAGGGGTTCTATCAGGTTTATAAAACAAAAGGACAAGGAATTAGTTTGGGGCGTTTAAGGTCAGGACAAGGGTTGAGTGGGCTTAAATACGGATTAGGATATGTGTAGGAGTCTAAATGATTATTTCTTAAGTGTTTTTACGGAGGAGTGGGTACACAGACGATACCTGATAGTGAACAGATGTTCAAAGGAAGCGATGAGGAGAAACTCAAAGATATTGTGATAAAATAGGGAAATGGTGGGGAGGGTAAAAGAAAAATATGAAAAAAATTTAAATCGCCAGGAACAGATGAAGTGTATCCCAGGGTATTAAAGGAATGCAAGGAGGTTTTAGTGAGTCGTTAGTGCACATTTTTTTGGAAATTGGTTGAGATAGGCGATGTTCATTATTGGGAGGAAAGGAAATGTGTTCCCATATTTAAGAAGGGAGACAGAGGACTAAAGTCAAATTATCGACCCGTAAGTCTAACATCAGTGGTGGGTAAATTAATGGAATCTATTATTGCAAAAAAACATTAGAGAGCACTTAGATAAAAATAGTTTGATCAATGAATGATTCACAACATGGATTCACCAAGGGTAGGTCATGTCTCACCAATTTATTGAGTTTTTATAGGAAAGTTTATGAGACGGCAGATAATGATAAGGATTATTGCATTGCTTCTTTGCACTATAATGGCTAACAACAGACGATTTTATATATTAATGGAAAGATCTGGGCGTGAAGGGGTTAAAGCCCCATTGATAACTTATGAGGTTAGACGATCGATGATACACTTCCAGCTATCTCTATCCATATCCATTGCCTCAACTTCTTCAATGCCCAATGCTGTCATATCATTTTTAACCCCTTCACGCCCAGATCTTTCCATTGTTCTATATAATCGTCTGATTTTAGTCATACAATTACGAAAAATAACTTAATTTATTCGCAAGTATGTCACCAAGAGACCTATAACCTTCTTCTTCTTCTTCTTCTTCTTCTTCTTCCTTCTTCTCTTCTTCCTTCTTCTTCTTCTCCTTCTTCTTCCTTCTTCTTCTTCTTCTCTTCTTCTTCTTCTTCTTTCCTTCTTCTTTCCTTCTTCTCTTCTTCTCTTCTTTCTTATTATTTCTGTTTAACTTCATACTGTTTTCTTCTTCTTTCTTCTTTCTTTTTCCTTTTCCTCTCTTTCCTTCTTCTCTCTTCCTTTTCTCTTCTTTCTTTCTTCTTTTCTTTCCTTCTTCTCTCTTCTTCTCTTCTCTTCTTACTTCTTCTTCTTCTTCTTCTTCTTCTTCCTTCTCTTTTTCTTCTTCTTTTTCTCTTCTTTCTTTTTATTTCTGTTTAACTTCATACTGTTTCTTCTTCTTTCCTTCTTCTCTTCTTCTTCTTCTTCCTTCTTCTTCTCTTTTCTTTCTTCTCTTCTTTCCTTCTTCTTCCTTCTTATATTCTTCTTCCTTTTGTCTTCTTCTCTTCCTTCTTCCTTCTGTTTAACTACATACTGTTTTTTTCTTCTTCCTTCTTCTCTTCTTCCTTCTTCTTTCTGTTTAATACTGTTTTCTTCCTCTTCTTGTTCTTGTTTTAGGGTTTGCGAGGATCCTTGGGGAACACTATGAGCCCTCTTTTTCCCCTTCTTTTTCTTCTTCTCTTTGTAATGAGAAAATGGGTTTTCCCTGTGCCCTCTTTGATTGACGAAGAGTTTGGCATTGAGTGGCGGAGAGTAGAGTAGTAATTAAAGCTTGTAATTTTCTTTTCATTCCTCAGTTTTAATCAATACATATAGTGCCGGTATAATAATAGGTGCGACAATATTTTGTCCGCGGTTGCTAGTGACGTAGGAAAGGCGAGGAGGGAGAAGTTAGCCATATTTTTTTCTCTCTCACCAAGTGCCGGAAAAATGGTGGAGTTGTGTCTTCCCCTTTTCAAGGGGTTTTGGAGGGGATGACGGGGCAAAAGGCGGGGAAGGGGACCAGTGTAGCTGATTTTTTCTCTCTTCCACCAAGGTTACCTAGCCAGACATTGGAGGGAGTGTGTGTTTTACTACCCTTTAAGGGGTAAAGGAATCGGGATTTTTTGTTTAAACCGAGTGAGAGTCGGCGCCGTCAGATGGATTATATTCAGCCTGTTTAAACCTTAGTTAATGGGATTAAAATACGGCCCATCATATGGAAATATACGAAACCTGTTAACGAGTCGTTTATTAATGACTAAAGGGCACAGCTGAAATGCTGAGGGATAATGGTGTTAAACTAGTTAGTAATACCTTCAAAGACGTTGATGGACCTTTCCAATTAATAATAGGAGCCGATTATTTTGGGCGTTACCTAAGGAAGGTCATCAAAATACATAACGTCTCAATGTTCACTAGTGCTGGTGGTAAGGTAATAATGGGACCCATCCCACATACCCATACAGTCGAACAGGAGAGTATTCCTAGTCATGCACAACCCCTATTAATTACCAGAATAGGAACCACTTTCTTGCCTACACCAATAAGTGAGGTTTTAGAGGAAAGTGGTATTCCAGTTCATAATGAATATATTGCCACTAATGAAAATCCTAATAATAATGTGTCACGAGGAGATAGCAACCACAAATTGAATACAGGATTATGGTTTAAAGGCCCTACCTGGCTGAAAGAGTGTAATAATAATCCTAATATGGTTTCCACTCAGTCAGACATATCTGAAGATATGATAAGGGAACCTGAATTGATCCCAGATCCTGTGATAGACATAGAAAGGTTTTCCTTATTGGTTAATACTCCCTGCAGGGTTAATAATCCCTGCAAGGTTAATACTCCCTGCAAGGTTAATACTCCCTGCAGGGTTGATACTCCCTGCAAGGTTGATACTCCCTGCAAGGTTAATATTCCCTGCAAGGTTAATAAAAGGGATAGCCCTGATCCTTTCAAGTTTTGTATCAGAACAATACAGAAGCAGGTATTTCCTGAGGAATATCAGCTATTGGCTTCAGCCAGGCCCCCATAGGAACAAATTTACCATATTGGGTCTGTTCCTTGATCATGAGGGTATTAGGTGTCGAGGTCGAAATTTTCAAGCTGATCTTCCAAATAAAACCTGCCATCCCGTACTAATTCCCAAACGCCATCATCTTACTAAATTGTTGGTGGAAGAATATCATAGGAACTCATTACATGGCGGAATGGCTACAATATTAGCCGATATCAGGTGTAATTTTTGGATAAATCATGGTAGACAGGCAGTCAAATATTACCTCAAATCTCTCATTAAATATAATAGATCTGAGTGTAGACTAGTCTCCTATCTAGGTCCCCCTGAACTTCCCGCTGATAATGAGCTCCTAAAACCATTTGAGGTCAATGGTGATGACTATACTGGGGATACTATAACATCAGGAGATAACTCTCCCCCCGATCAAGTATATGTCAGCATATTCACTGGTACCTCTATCAGAGCTGTTAATTTTAAAATAGCCAAAGACCACAGTGCCGAAACCAGTATTGAAATGTTCCGGAGCTATGTGGCCTGGGGTGATGTCACATGAAGCAGAACTTCAGTTTTCGCCGGCCCCAGTGTGGAAATTATCCATCAACCACCCTCTCATAATTGGTTGAGTGATGGTTTTGTTTTCCCCCCTCCCCTTGTCAATCAATCAATCATTGGGGGCATACGCCGGGGGGCGCGTCGCCTCGCCCACCCTACGACGCCACTCCCGGGGGTCACCACGCGCGAGTTCCCATGCAGGCTCCTTTCCCATACCAAGCAGCTCTCGACAAGAAACATCAACTTGCCCCAGCCACGAGCCTTGTGGGCGCCCCTTGGCCTCCTCCACGCCGGATTGTCTCTTACAGATACAACCCGATGGGAAGGATCGGTTTCAGGGTAGCGTGCCACATGCCCATATAGCCGAAGTTGGCGCTGACGGACTATGCAGGTAATTGGCCTCGATTCAGTCTCACGGTGCAATCGCTGATTTGACACGTAATCATCCCAGCGATACCCCTTGATTCTGCGAAGACACTTATTACCAAAGGCATTGATTCGTCTCTTCAAGTCACTATTTAGTGTCCATGTCTCACAACCATAGAGTAAGACAGGGATCACAAGCGACTTGAAGATCCGGATCTTTGTCCTCCTGCACAGGTACCGACAACGCCAAATACTCCCGCTGAGCGAGTCCATAACACCGTGGGCTATGCCAATCCGTCGTAAGACTTCTTGACGTGACCCGCCCTCATTATGGACTGCGCTACCAAGGTATGTAAAACTTTCCAAGATCTCAATGTCCTCGCCACACGCATGAACAGACTGTACTGCTTCATCTAGTAAGTCTCCAAATACCTGGACCTTGGTCTTGAGCCAGGAGACCTCAAGTCCCAAAGGCTTTGCCTCCTCGTGCAGCGCCTCGAGAGCCATCACCAGGACCTCCAGCGACTCAGCAAAGATTACTGCATCGTCGGCAAAAACAAGATCAGTGATCTTGGTGTTGCCGACGGATGCTCCACAATCACTTTGATCTACAACCTTGTCCAATACCCAGTCCATACAAGCGTTGAAAAGTGATGGGGCAAGGACGCACCCCTGCCTCACTCCTGTATTCACAGGAAAGAAGCTGGATACACCTGCCCCACACTTCACAGCACTCTCAGTCACCTCCCCTTGTGAGGGAGGTATTTTCCGTTCGTCATAGGAGGGTGTATAGGGATATGTATATATATAATTATAATGGTATGGGTAATATTAAGGTAATTTAAGTAAATGATAAGTACTGGGGATAATATAAATTAATATTCCCAGTGGTTATTAAGCATTTGCACTTTAATTTGGAGCGACCGGTCATTGGCCGCTGTCTTTTGAATTTGCACCAATTATGGTGGTCCACCTGCCACCTACCTTAAGGTGACACGTGTAATTTGTGGTGGCCGCTAGCCGCTGCCCATCGGAGAATCAGTATCATTCCCGCCCTCATGGGACTAACATCTTTTCTCTGATTAATATGAAGAGATTTTGTACATAGTTAATTGTACATATGAGTGATAAACCAATAGGACTGTGTTAGAATACAACACACTGATAATAGCATGCTCATGGATAACTGGTATTGAAGACCTCT
>JACEEZ010001350.1:15000-47500 GCA_016584305.1 Chionoecetes opilio
TCCCCAATTTCGGGTTTAAAAGCTTTTCTGGTGTTTTTCCCTGACCCCCTGGGGTGTGGTGTGTAGCTGTCTACCATGCTCCACCCAATCCAGGGGAGCCTCCCCTTTCTTTAAATATGAAGGGTTTTTTCACCTCCTATTCCATCCGGGAAAAACCTTGAATTTATTGCATTTTTTCAACTTTCCTTATATTTTTTTACTCCTTCCTGAATGCTTTTTCCCATTGCATCATAAAATTTATCCCATTCCCTTTTTGATGCAAAGGGTTTGTGACCCAAACCCTATGGGTTTCCACAATTTTTAGCTAAGGCCTGCTTTCAAAACTTTAGTTTTTTGTCAACACGTCGTTTTATGGGTTTTTTAAATCATCGCATCTAAATTTTTGCCAATTTTTGGGAAAATTGTGGCGGAAATCTGTGTTTTTGTTGGGAGAGGGTAGAATGAGATATATGGGCTCCTTAAATTCCCCTCTTTAATTTAAATTTTAAAGGCAGGGGATCAGAAAAAAAACCGTTTTAATTTTCATATAAAACCCTTTGGGTTTAATTACACAAAAGTGATCACAAAGGGGCCCACCAAATAATGGTCCGGGGCCCCCTGTTTGTGCTTTTTCCCATACCCCGTGAAGGTTTTTTGGCATCCCCTCCCAAAACAGGTTCCCAAGTTGGCCAAAACCCGTGAATTTCTTTACCCTAAAAATTTAACAGATTTTTCCAAGCCCCACCCGAAAAAAAAAACACATTAAAAAAACCAATAAAAAAAAATTGAAACAAAATTAAATCATGCAAAAAAAAAAGTTTTTTTAACAAAAACAATGATTTCAGGTATTTTATTCAGTGTTTTAGATCTCCCCAAACATCAAATGTTTTAGGTACACATTTATAAAATTTTAATTTCTTCCAAAAATATTAAACCCTTCAATAATAAAAATTATTTTTCCCAAAAATTTTCTTATTAATTTTTAAGGGAAATTTTTCCTTCCCTAAAAAAGCCCATCCCACCTTCTTTTCTGCCGCCCCTGGGTTTCAACGCCTTTTCTTAAAGGTGGGACCCCCTCCCAAAACAATCATAGTTTTCATTTAATAAAATCAGCATCCCCAGTTTTTCCCGGGATTAAAAAAATTTCCTGTATAAATATAAATTTATATCCTAGGCCGTTTTAAATCCCTGATCAAAATTAATAAATTTTTTATCAATAAAAAAACAAATTTAAAAATACACAAAAAAAAATATTTAGAATCCATTTGATAAAAAAAATTTAAAATTAAAAGGGTAAAAAAAATGAAATTTTAAATAAAATACTAAACCAAAAACCTTTTTCCCTGTTGAACCTTTGGGTTTTTTATTCCAGAAACTGTATAGAAAATTTTTAACCACAAATGTTTTCAGGCCCTAAATCAGGGGGGGGGAAAAAAGGGACCCTGTTTATTAATTCTAAAAATTTTCTTTGAATGCCCCAAAATTCCCTTTAGATCTGATTTCAAGCTCAGATATTGGGAAAAAAATTTCCACTCCCCCCACTTTCCCAATATAACCTTGTATATCCTCCTTCTCAAAACCCGCTTGGTTTTACTCCTCCTATGAAGATATCCCGATAGTAGTAGTAGTTTGTAGTTTAAAAGTGTAGTAGTAGTAGTAGTAGTAGTAGCAAATAGCAGTAGGATAGCAGTAGTAGCAGTAGTAGTACAGTAGCAGTAGGCTAGCAGTAATTTTTAGTAGTATAGTAGTAGTAGTAGTAGTATTGGAGTAGGCAAATAGCATAGCAGCGCAGCAGTAAAGTAGGGGGGGAGTAGTAGTTTGTAGTTGTAGGCAGTAGGCCCGGAGTAGTAGTAAATATATAGTAGTAGTAGTATTTGCAGTAAATAGTTTGCAGTAGTAGTAGCATAGTAGTAGTAGTAGTAGCGTAGGGATAGCAGTAGCAGTAGCATAGCAGTAGCAGTAGCTTAGCAGTAAATAGTGTAGTAGTAATAGTTTTTTTTAGCAAGTAATAGTATTGTAGTAGTAAATAGTATGTAGGTAGTCAGTAGCAGTAGCATACATAGAGCGTAGTTAAACAGTAGTACGTTTGCAAATATAGCAGTAGCAGAAACAGCATTTGTAGTTTGTAGTAGTAGTAGTAGTAGTAGCAGTAGTTTTTGTAAGTAGAGGGATAGTATAGTAGTAGTAGTAGTAGTAGCAGTAGTTTTGTTAAAAAAAAAATAGTATTTTTATAGTATATAGTAGTATTAGTAGCAGCAGTAGTTTGTAGTAGCCGTGGCAGTGGCCCCCGTAGCATAGCAGTGTAGTAGCGGAAATATATTTGTAGTAGATAGTAGTTTTTTACAGTAGCAGTAGGGGTGCGTAGTAGTAAGGGAGTAGTAGTAGTATAGGGAGCAGTAAACATAGTAGTAGGGAGTAGTAGTTTTGTAGGGTTTGAAAATAGCAGTATAGTAGTAGTATATAGTAGTAAATTTGCAGTAGTAGTAGCATGTAAGTAGTAAACAGTATAGTAGTATAGTGGGAAATAGCAGTTTGTAGTAGTAGTAGTAGTAGCCTTTGCATTAACACTAGCAGTAGTAGGGATAGGGATTTTTTATAGTAGTAAGGGAGTATAAAAATAGTTTTAAAATTTGTAGCAGTAGTATTAGTTTGTAGTAGTAGTAGTAGTAGTGTTAGTATAGTAAATAGTAGTAAGTAGTAGTAGTAGTACAGTAAATAGCATAGTAGTAGTAAATTTTTAAAGAAGGTGAAAGAAATAAAAAGAGGAGGGTTAAATTTTTTTTTTTTGTGTGTGATAAAAAAAATGCCGTATATTTTTTTTTGCACACACCCCCCTTTCCCCCCCCCCCCCTAACCCCCTAACCCCCCCCACCACCCCCCACCCCCACTAACACCCCTCCTCTATTCTTTCCCGTCGAAACTCACCTCAAACTGCCCCGAAGAAAATCAATAGCGGATCCGCAGATAACATTGACAAGGAGTTCCGCCCCCTTTACCCCCGCCCCCCCCCAAACCCCCACCCCAGCCCCCAAATTTTTGGGCCCCACCCGGAATCAGACCCCCTCCAGGGGCAAAGGGGGGCTCGACTACAAATAGGGAAAAATTTTATACTGTCCCAAAAACCCTTCCAGGGCCCTACCCCCAAAAACCCTCGATCCGGAACCGAAAATGGGGGGGAGGACGAAAAACCGGGGTACAAGTAGGCGGGGTTTCCCCCGGGTCTTCGGGGGGTGGAGAAAAAACCCGGGGTTTGGCCTACTGGGGAAAAAACGACGCCCCCCTTTAATCCCCTCTCGCCCCAGGCACCCAAAAAGGCCCAAAAGGGGAAAACCTTGGGAGAGGTAGAAAAAGGCCGGGTAAATTTTTTTTCCCGGCTAATGCCATAAACCCCCTTTAAAAAGTGGGTTTTCTCGGGGGCATGGTTTGCCCTTGGGGAAAGGGAAAAGGGATCGGGGGACGGGCCCTTTCCCATACCCTCAAACGTTTGTCAACGCTTTCATTAAAAATTGGAAAAAAATTTTGTTGATTTTTCCCCTCAACATTCTTGTATGAAAAATTTAAGTAAACACCTTAGTTGAAAGAAATTTTCAGATACTGTTTTACACAAAAAATTTAAAAACTTTTTTTAAATTTAAAATAAATGTAGACTGTTTTAATTGTCTCCAAAAATGCTTAACCCCTTCACATCAAATCTTTCCTTTGCTATACATAATTGTATGTTTTAGAGCCCTAAAATTAGAAAAATTCCCCTGACTATACCCAAATTTGTTTAAATTAGGGGGAAAAGGGTGCCCAACAGGTCATAGCTTTTAAAAAATTTGCTTTAGTCACTAAAAATTTTCTAATGGTTTCCCCAAAATTCCCAAAGAAAAATTTCGTTCCTGGGTTTCCGGGTGGGGGGGCTGAGGTTGGGGGTGAAAAATCACCCCGCCACCCTGAGCTGCGGACTGCCGGGCGGGGCAGCCCCCATGTTTGTACTTTCGTCCCCACATAATAACACGCGGGGCGTCGGAGATACGGGGGGTTTCCTCCCCAGGCCGTTAAAAAACCCCCCCTGTCCTCCCCCGAGGCCCCTGGCTAGTTTACAGTCCTTCGGGCGGGCACCTAGGACGGCCCACCCTGGTAGCATGTGCCATCAATTAATACCCCACCACCGGCCTCGTAGACCTGGGGATGCCCAGGGGTACCTAATGCCTGCTTGGTATGTTATGTCTAGCAATGCACCGGGGTCCCTGAGGGAGGGGAGAGACAGCCACAGGCAGTGGGTGTGATTACAGTCTTGGTGGCACGCGCCGAGCCACGCTGATCAAGTTTGCACGGAGCTATGAAGGTCATATCTCAATTGTACCAAATGTTTGGCATTTTATAATGCTTCAACGGCAATTTTATCATTTTATAAGCTTCGTCACGGCATTTTCGAATGCTTTTACAACGGCATTTTATAAGCTTCAAACTGGCATTTCATAATGTTCAACGGCATCTTATAATGCCTTCTAGAGGCATTTTATATATACTTCAACGGCCATTGATAATGCGTCAAACGGCATTTATTTAATGCTCTTTCAACCGGCATTTTATAATCCAAATGATTTTCAACGGCATTTTATAAGCGTTCAACGGCATTTTATAATGCTTTTCACGGCATTTTCTATAATGCTTGCAACGGCATTTTTATAATGCTTTCAACGGCATTTTCATATGCTTCAACGCATCTTATAACGCTTCAGCGGCATTATATCCTTCAGCTGCATTTTATAATGCTTAAGCTGCATTTATAATGCTTCAGCGGCATTGATTTTATAAAATCTTTCAGGCATTTTATTAATGTATAGTCGCAAAGCCGCCCATCCGGGCGGAACACTTTTGGCTAGCTTCCTGCACACGGAGAGAGCCTCCCACCCTTATCTGGTGGTTGGGCCTTCGGCACACAACCTGTGTTTGGTGGGCCTTCGGGCCCACCAAACACGGACTCTCCAGATAGCCCTTCTAACTGTCCTCGAAATCATTGGCATGTAGATAGAAATGATGTATTAACCCCACCCATTCCAACTCCTCCCATTACGCATCACACCCCCACCAATGCACTCACATCACCCCAACACCCATTACCCATCACCCCACCCATTCTACTCACCCATTACCCATCACCTACATCAAGGTTTTCATCAATTCTCGCAACCACTTTTTTCACAATTATCAGTACTAATAAATAGGCTGCTAAAAAAACAAAAAAAAAAAGTGATCGGATCATCTCTCAATTGTGGCCTTAAAACCTCCCCTGGTCAACCCGGGTTCCGAAAAAATGTGACACCTTTTCCCTCCTCTTTTTCCCTATGAGGCGGTGATTGCGCCACGGGGGGAGCCGGATGAAACTTAATACCAGACACACACCAACACAACACACACCACACACACACACACACACACACCACACACACCACCCACACAGACAGACAGACAGACAGGAAACACTTTCGCGTATATTTACCATGACCCATTCACCCCCCACCTACTTCCCTCACCCAATCAACCCATCACCCCCAAACCCATCACCCCCCACCCATTCACTCACCAATCACCCCACACCCATTACCCATCACCCCACCCATGCACTCACCCAGTCCCATCACCTACATCACAAGGGTTTCCTCAATTCTTCGCAACCCCCACTTTTTTTTTTTTCACAATTATCGCTAATAGGCTGCTAAAAAAAAAAAAAAAAAGTATTGGATCATCCTCAATAATCTGGGCTTAAACCCTTCCCCGGTCAAAAACCGGTCTCCACAAAATGTGCAATATGAGGGTGATTGCGCCACGGGGGCGGAACCTTATATTACACCACACCACAAGACCACCAACACACACACACACACACCACACCACAACACACAACACAAACCACACAACAGACAGACAGACAGACACACTTCGTTTACTTTACCATTACCCATCACCCCCACCTTATTCCCCCTCCACACCCTATCACCCCAGCACCCCCAAAACCCCACATCCCCACCATATTTCACTCACGCCCATCACCCCACACCCATGACCCATCACCCCACCCATTCACTCACCCATTACCCATCACCCTACATCAAGGTTTCCTCAATTCTCGCAACCCACTTTTTTTCACAATTATCGCTAATAGGCTGCTAAAAAAAAAAAAAAGTGATCGGATCATCTCATAAATGGGCTTAAAACCTTCCCTGGTCAACCCGGTTCCAAAATGTTTCATATGAGGTGATTGCGCCACAGGGGGGCGGAACCTATACCAACACACACACACACACACACACACACACACACACAACACACACAGACAGACAGACACACTTTCGCTTATATTTACCATTACCCATCACCCCCCACCTATTCCCTCACCCATCACCCATCACCCCCAACCCATCACCCCCACCCATTCACTCACCCATCACCCCACACCCATTACCCATCACCCCACCCATTCACTCACCCATTACCCATCACCCTACATCAAGGTTTCCTCAATTCTCGCACCCACTTTTTTTTTCACAATTATCGCTAATAGGCTGCTAAAAAAATAAAAATAAAAAAGTGAATCGAATCATCTTCATAGTGGGCTTATGACCTTCCCCCTGGTCAACCCGGTTCCAAAATGTGCCATATGAGGTGATTGCGCCACGGGGGCGGAACCTATACCGACACCACCCACACACACACACCGACAGACAGACAGACAGACAGACAGCAGACCAGACAGACAGACAGACAGACAGCAGACAGACAGACAGACAATAACAGACAGCACACTTTCGCTATATTATTATAGATTCTTGAAGGAGCATGTCCTTAGGCCAGCTTCGTCTGAGAATCCATGTGTGTATGCAGCGCCGTCATCCACCAAGATGGGCATCCGTCAGGAAAGGCAGAGTGGCACCAAGTGGCAACCGTCAGGAAGGCAAAGAGTTGCACCAAGATGGCGGCCGTCAGAAGGCAGAGTGGCACCAAAATGCGGCCGTCAGGAAGGCAGAGTGGCACCAAGATGGCCCCGTCAGGAAGCAAGAGTGGGCACCAAGATGGCGGCCGTCAGAAGGCAGATTGGCACCAATGGCGGCGCGTCAGGTAAGGCAGATTGGCATCAGTTGGCGGCGCGTCAGAAGGCAGAGTGGCACCCAAGATGGCGGACGTCAGAAGGAGAGAGGCACTCAAGATGGCGGCCGTCAGGAAGGCAGAGTGGCATCAAGATGGCGGCCCCGTCTAGGAAGGCAGAGTGGCACCAAGATGCAGCCGTCGGAGAGGCGAGTGGGCACCAAGATAAAAACCGTCAGAAGGCAAGAGTGTCACCAAGATGGCGGCCGTCAGAAGGCCGAGTGGCGACCAGGATTGCAGCGCGGTAGGAAGACAGAGTGGCACCAATATGGCGGCCGTCAGGAAGGCAGAGGTGCACCAAGATGGCAGGCCGTCAGGAATGCGAGAGTGGCACCAAAGATGGCGGCCGTCAGGAAGTCGAGAGTGGCATCAAGAATGGCGGCCGTCCATGAAGGCATACAGGCACCAAGATGAGTCGGCCGTCATGAAGGCAGAGTGGCACCAAGATGGCGGCCATCAGGAAGGCAGAGTGGTACAAGATGGCGGCCGTCAGGAAGGCAGAGTGGCATCAGATGGCGGCCGTCAGGAAGGCAGAGGGCCAAGATGGCAGCAGCCGTTCAGGAAGGCGATGTGGCACCAAGAAGAAACCGTCACGGAAGCAATAGTGGGCCACCAAGATGGCGGCCGTCAGAAGGCAGAGTGGCACCAAGATTCAGCCGTTTAGGAGACAGAGTGGCCCAAGATGGCGGCCTGTCAGGAAGGCAGAGTGCACAAGCTGGCGGCCGTCAGAAGGCAGAGTGGCACCAAGATGTCAGCCGTCAGGAATCAGAGTGGCACCAAGATGGCGGCCGTCGAGGAAGGGCAGAGTGGCACCATAATGGCGGGCCGTCAGGAAGGCAGAGTGGCACCAAGATGGCAGCCGTCAGGAAGGCAGAGTGGCCCAAGATGGCAGCCGTCAGGAAGGCAGAGTGGCCACCAAGATGGCAAACGTCAGGAAGGCAGAGTGGCCACCAAGATGGCGGCCGTCAGGAAGGCAGAGTGGCCACCATATATGGCGGCCGTCATTAAGCAGAGTGGCACCAAGATGGCATCCGTCAGGAATGCAAGAGTGGGGACCAAATGGCAGCCGTCATGAAGGCAGAGTGGCACCAAGATGTAGCCGTCCAGGAAGGCATAGCGGCACCAAGATGGCAACCGGCAGAAGGCAGAGCGGCACCAAGATGGCAGCCGCAGAAAAGGCAGAGTGGCAACCAAGTTGGCAACCGTCAGGGAATGCAGAGTGGCACAATATTGGCGGCCGTCCTGAAGGCAGAGTGCACCAAGATGGCAGCCGTCAGAAGGCAGAGTGGCACCAAGATGGCGGCCGTCAGGAAAGGCAGGTGGCACCAGAGTGTTCAAGCACCTTGCCCCTCTAAGGGTCGCAGCACTGCCTCAGACAAGACGGGGCTGTTTTTTTTTTGTTTTTACATTTATGCCTAACTGCCTATTAGGCAGTGCTTCTATGGGTGGGATATAGCCCTGGAGGCACACTTGAGCTGTGATGGTTGGGCCCTCGCATCCTGTTAGGTGCAGGCAGGATTGTTATAGTGACGGCCTGTGATTAGAGGCGTTTTTCATGCCACCCCCTGTGTCCTCCGATGCACTCGCAAATCCAGGGCAGAGTTAATGGCAACCATTTGGTGTTCTTAGGCCACTCGACGGTAACAGAAGATTTCTATGTAGATTTATGAGTCTCACTTGAGATCGAACCGGGTCAACCGACACGCCACCGGAGACGCTGACCACTTCTGCCACCCTCCCCTTGGGAGCAGTGTTTGAAATCAATTCACCTTTTGTGGCAAGGACTTCACACCTTGACTTTTATGTATTGTTTATTGTGTCAGCTATCAGTTGAGAATAGTCATGTTTAGTGCACCTTGTCTCATTAATACATTATTGTCCAATTGAATGGGTTGCCCTATCTGTGACTCCCTGTATTGCTATATACAGTACAAAGGTTTGCACGGAAATGCTTGATTCCTATACAGATTATGGGAAGGATGATTTTGTGGCGGTGTGTGTAATGCTTCCCGGCAGGGGGTGTGCTCGTTAGCCATGGCAGGCAATCCACCTGGCCCGCAGCCGTAAATTGTGGATGCTGTCACCAAGCGCATCTGGGGGAGTAAAACCTCATGCCGCAAATTTAATGATGAACGACGACAATAGAATTGAGTGTATCATTGACCGTCTGACCTCAAAGAAAAAAAAAAAAAAAAAAAACAAAGAAAAGATGTTCGCCACCCAGAATTTGAGAGTAGCCAGTTTCTATCTTCAAGTTTGGCAGGGCAGCATGCTGATGGAGCCGCAGTGTACATGTATGAATGCAAATTACGAGCAAGTACAAGTGTAATAAGAACAAGAATTCATCCCAATATTTTTTCCCTAGAGACCTACACTTAGACCGTAGGTCACATCCTATTGGTACTGCGGCTTTCTATGCCAATATTCTATTCACGTATTTTTTTAAGATAATTTGGGCATTTTTTCAGTAGGTGCAGGAGCGCACGGTCTTCTTGAAAGCCCCCTGTTGCCACCACTGTCATAAGACAGGTGGGAAATCTGACTTTAACCCCTGAGAACCAGACGTTATTTTCATTGTAATTTGGGTACATTAGAAGAGTCTTAGTGATATAAGCAATATTTTATAGGGGATACTGACCTTTTATATAATCGTCGATTAACTAATTTGGTTTATTAGTTTCTTTTTCGTAATTTTTATGGCTAAAACAACAGACAATTTCTATAGCAAAAGGTACCGCATTATGTACAGAAGGTACGTATAGAACAATACGAGCGTACTAGATAGTCATAGGTATTCCATAGGATTATATAAAGATACGAAGAGTTAATGCATACATGTTTATAACCAAACCCTGATTCAGTCCCGGTGAACCTCACCTTGTGGCATCTGGCAGCACCCACGTCACCTGCACGACCGCTAACTACAACTACTAACCATCTGATAGCAATAATAAATGGGTAATAATTTATAGAAGGATTTAAATCAGTGCTATTCCAAACCTGATGCCTCGATTTAGCTTGATAGCACAAAATTGCAACAGCGCAGGCCACTTGATTTTTTTAACTTGAAGAAAAGGCTTTGTTTTCTGGATTTAACTAAATATACGAATATTGGGTGCGATTTTACTTTATGCTTTCATGAAGAAAATGCATTTGCTGTGGCTTCCTAAGCTATTTTATTTTTGTCTTGTATATTTTATAGTTTAGACTGCATTGTTTATTATACACGAAAAATAGGTAACTATAATTTCAGATGAGTGGAACTGCCTTTTCCACCTATAATATTTTGCAGAATGATATAGTTAATTTTACAATGTAGCAGCCGTGAGACTTTAGAGATTTAATAAAATTGAGGTGGACAGCTTTTATGGAATTCACGACTTGACACATCAAAAAGGTTGAAGAGCATTGATTTAATGAAGAAGAGTATCTTATTTGCTCGTTGAATGATACATGGTGTTGTGTGGTGTTGTGTGTGTGGTGTGTGTGTGTGTGTGTGTGTGTGTGTGTGTCTGTGTGTGTGTGTGTGTGGTGTGTGGTGTGTGTGTGTGTGTGTGTGTGTGTGTTGTGTGTGTGTGTGTGTGTGTGTGTGTGTGTGTGTGTGTTGTGTGTGTGTGTGTGTGTGTGTGTGTGTGTGGGTGTGTGTGTGTGTGTTGTGTGGTTGTGTGTGTGTTGTGGTGTGTGTGTTGTTGTGTGTGGGTGTGTGTGTGGTGTTGTGTGTGTGTGTGTGTGTGTGTGTGTGTGTGTGTGTGTGTGTTGTGTGTGTGGGTGTGTGTGTGTGTGTGTGTGTGTGTGTGTGTGTGTGTGTGTGTGTGTGTGCGCAAGGAAAGGAAGAAATACCCAATAAACAGAATTTTGATCGCATTTACCTTTCGGCGAACTTGGTTTTGGTGATGCTGAGTGGTGGATATGCGACCACGCGCACACACCCTACTCCGCCCTATAAGAAATCCGATGCTCGACTAAAACGACGTACACACCACGAACATACACGTGCTACGCTATTAAGTAGGGAAAAATTAAATTGCATTTATTATATTAATTGCAATTTTAAGCTCCATAAGCTAACGTTAATTAATTAATTTATCGTATTTTTTACGTTTCGACCCAGTATGTTGCGTGCGTGTTTCCGTACCGTTCGGTTCCTGCGACGATATGTGCGAAGAAAGTGTAGTGTGCGTGGTGACCGAATTAACGGTTTTTTTCTTACGTTAATTTTTTTTCTTCGTTTTTTCTCTCGTTCACTAGTTCGTTTTTTTTCACTAAGTTTAAGTTTTTTTCACTAAGTTAAAGTTTTTTTTCACTAAGTTTAAGTTTTTTTTCACTCAGTTTAAGTTTTTTTCACTAAGTTGTTTTTTTCACTAAGTTGTTTTTTCCACTAAGTTTTTTTTTTCTCACTAAGTAATTTTGTTTTCACTAAGTTTAATTTTTTTTCACTAAGTTTTTTTTTTTCACAAATTTTACGTTTTTTTTCACTAAGTTTAAGTTTTTTTTCCACTAAGTAAGTTTTTTTTCACTAAGTATAATTTTTTTCTCACTAAGTTTAAGTTTTTTTCTCACTAAGTAAGTTTTTTTTCAATAAATTTAATATTTTTCACTAGGTGTAAGTTTTTTTACTTAGTTTAATGTTTTTTTCTCAGTTTAGTTTTTTTTTCTAAGTTTAAGTTTTTTTTCACTAAGTTTTTTTTTACTAAGTTTAAGTTTGTTTACTTTTTTTTTTTTTTTTTTTTTTTTTTTACTAAGTTTAAGTTTTTTTTTACTAAGTTTAAGTTTTTTCACTAAGTTTTTTCTCACTAATTTCAAGTTTTTGTACTTTTTTTTTTTAACTAAGTTTTAGTTTTTTCACTAAGTTCTTTCTCACTAAGTAAGTTTTTTTACTAAATTTTAGTTTTTTCTCACCAAGTTTAAGTTTTTTTTACTCAGTTTATTTTTTTTTACTAAGTTTAAGTTCACTCATTTTCTATTCACTTTCTCTAACTTTCTTTAAATTTTCTCAGTATTTTCACATCTTCTATTTCATTTTCTCTAAATTTCTTTAACCCCTTGAGGCCCAGAACGTAATTTCCATTGTAGGTTGGGGACCATTAGACGATTTTTTAGTGACTATAAGCAATGTTTTATAGCTGTGACCTGTTTAGTATCCTTGGCCACTAACTAATTAGGTATATTAAATTATTTTTGATGATGGTGGTGGTGGTGGTGGTGGTGATGATGGTGGTGGTGGTGGTGGTGGTGGTGATGGTGGTGTGGTCGTGGTAGGTGTGGGGTGGTGGTTGGTGTGATGGTGTTGTGGTCGTGGTGGTGAGTGGTGGTGGTGGTGATGTACATGTGGTTGTTGGTGGTGGTTTGTGGTGGTGTTGACTGAGGTTGGTGGTGGTGGTGTGGTTGGTGGTGGTGGTGGTGGTGCTTGTGGTGCTGTGGTGGGTGGTGGTGGTAGGTGCTGTGATGGTGCGGTGGTGGGGTGGTGGTGGTGCTGGTGGTGGTGCATGGTGCTGGTGGTGGTGCTGGTGTGTTGCTGGTGGTGGTGGTGGTGCTGGTAGGTGGTGGTGGTGGTGTGGTAGTGGTGGTGGTGTGGTGGTGGGTGGTGGTGGTGATGGTGTGGTCGGGTGGTGGTGCTGTTGGTGGTGGTGGTGGTGCTGGTGGGGTGTGGTGATGGTGGTGGTGGTGGTGGTGGTGGTGATGGTGGTGGTGGTGGGTGTGGTGGTGTGGGTGTGGTGGTGAGGTGGTGTGGTGGTGGGTGTGCTGGATGTGGTGGTGGTGGTGGTGATGGTGGTGGTGGTGGTGAATTGGGGGGGTGGTGGTGTGGTGATCGGTGGGGTGGGTGTGGTGTGGTGTGGTGCTGGTGTGGTGGTGGTGGTGGTGATGGTGGATGGTGGTGGTGGTGGTGGTGTGATGGTGGTGGTGGTGGTGGTGGGGGTTGGTGGCTGATGGTGTGGTGGTGGTGGGACGCAAAGTTCTATTGGGAGAACCTGATATGGTTTTTTTTTCTTGTTAAATTCACTAAAAAACTTAACTTACATCTTACAAAAAATTGCGAAAAAAATAGTAATAAATAAAAATAGTGATTTGGCAACAGAATGCAATATGGTCTATGACCAAACCTAACTTAACCTTTACCTAACTAAACATAAAAAACAAAATAAATGTTTAGGTAATGTATATAGGTTCGATTCAATTTGTTTTTAAGGGCATTTTTTTCGCCAAGCACTAAAAAAACAAATAATAATCTTAGAAGGACTAATCATATGAATATTTCAGTTAACTAATTTTATTATTAATTAAAGCCAAATCTGCATTACCAAAGTGTCCGCGGCAAGTGCAGACCAGTGGCCGATGCAGGTCACAGGAGGAGAAGTGTGGCGCAACGTAAACCTTGTCTCTCTCCTCCCTATAAACAACATGTCATTATCTTCCAATAGTAATCATTTTGCTTTACAATACTTAGACATTACTTAAAAAAACCGCTCGACCACCCTAGCCAATACCACCTTATTGATGTGTAAACCTCTGGGCAGCAACGCAAGGGACCTGCCCCCCCCCCCCCCTGTAAAGGCAGTCACGCCCATCACCCCTACAGGCCATCACCCCTACATGCATGACCCTGTCCTGTAGGGTGATGGGTTCACCCCGTGACCGTTAGATTAGCGAATACACTAAAAAGGGTAACAGTCATCAGAAAATGAGTGCAGTCTATGGTTCAAAATGATAGCATATGTTTGAGTGTTGCCAATGTAAATTTTATTTATTAAAAAAGTATTTAAAAAATTGTAGAAGTATGTGTAAATTGTAATATGTAAGTATAGGAAAAATAGGGATTGATTGGCAAGTCAAATTATGCGTCAGTCCCGCCTTCTCGCATCGGCATTACGCTCTCTCTCTCTCTCTCTCTCTCTCTCTCTCTCTCGCTCTCTCTCTCTCTCTTGCGACCCCAGTACTGGTTTTCGCGACCCGTACTTTGAAGAACCCTGCAATAGATATTAGGCGTCGATATTTACGAAAATAAGCGTTAACGATAATATATAGTAGTAGTAGTGTGGGTGTTGTGTGTATGTGTTAAATTTGAATGGGATAGGGAAGGTGGATTGGAGAGAGGAAGGCAGGTGGTGGAGTGTACGGGAAGGGTGATGGAGAAGGAAGGCAGGTGATGGAGTGTACGGCAAGGTGGCATTGAGAGTGGTGTGTTGTGTTGGTGTGTGTGTGTGGCAATGATAGTGTGGTGTGTGTGACGGGATCTGGATGGGAAGGAAGGAGGTAAGAGCGGAAATATGGGAGAGTATTAGAAGGGAGGGGAGAGACGGAAAGGAAGGCATTTTGTAAAGGGAAGCTCGGGAACGAAAAGGAAGTAAGAAAGGGATGAAAGAAAGAGGAATCAACGTAGAAGGCAAAGGAAAGGAAATTAAATAAAGGTACGAGGAAGGAGGAAAGAAAACAAAGTAGCAAGAAGGAAAGGTTATCAATCAAGTATGTCTTGTCACCCTCTCTCTTCACTCTTAATTATATTTACAATTATATTCCACTATCTAACCACAACACACACCATGCAGGTTACTTGCCTACGTGAGGGCAAGTCAAAGACAGCAATAACGTTCACCCCCCCCGCATCAGAATGCCTCCCCTACTCCCCTTCACTCCCACACACGGGAGAGGGCAGGGAGGAGGGGTGAACTGCGGGGACAAGGGGGTTTTTCGGGGAGAGCGGAGGAATGGCGGCGGGGGGTGCCTACTCTCACAAGCTCTCAGCACACCCACAACACCCACCACTGTCTCCCCGCCACAAGATATCCCGTGAGTATTTTCCTTATACTACACACCAAAGGGGGCCAAAGGAGAGATTGGCCTTCCGCCCTTGCCTTGCTACCACTGGTTTTCCACACAGGTCAAATGACATGACTGCGCGGGTCATTTCTGAGACCACTGACTAGCTTTTCCTTGCCTAAATTTAGTAATTTTTGAGATGGGTAATATCACTCTCCTCGCCCTCCTTCCCAGTTAAAATGACTAACACTATTAGATTCTTATGTTATTTTGCTATACGAGATCCTAGAAATAGATACCTTTTCCTGTTTATTATGCTATATTTTCAACTGCCTATTTTCAGTTCCTAGAATATAAACATTGCTAAAACTGTACTGATTCCACTATACTTACAGACACCGCCGTAATACATCCTCTGCTCACCCCTGTGCCTCCTCACTGTGAGTTAGATTAGACCTAAGCATACCTCCCTCTCCCCCCTCCCCTGTGATTGGCCACGGGAATCGGAAGATGACGCAAATAGCTTCAAGTCCCCAAGTATGAAAACCTTAAATCAGTGTGCGACCTCGTGTGTTCTGTGGGTCTTGAGTTCTCATTACATGACTTCTTTGCGGTCTCGCGTTTTTAGTGTAAGGAGGCAAATATTGCTACCTATACCCTAGTTATAGCCGCCTTTTGTAGAATTTATTGGGTGGGAAATAGCTAAAGTCCTCGTGTTTGGTGAGTCGCGCGGCTATTAATAATTCAAGCACTGAAGCTGTGCGCGCGCGCGGGAAAAGACGTTAGAGCAAGGAGGGGATGAGAGGATGGGAGGGAGGAGGGCGAGACAGTGTGTTTTTCCTGACCCCTATCCAGGTTTCCAAGGTTCCATTAGCTGAATAACGTAGGAGCTGCATTTGTTTAAGGTGTTTTTGTCCGCTGTAACAACTGAGCCATTGCGAGAGCCATGCAGGGGAGAAAACATCGAGTACTGAGAGTGTGTGTAAGGGAGGGAGGAGCGGTGGTTATGGTGGTATTGTAGCGATTTGTTGTGTTTGCCATACATGATGACTTTCCAGGTATTGCCAGTTGCCACTTCAATCATTTCTTCACATATATATATGACTAATTTAAAAAAGTTTCCTCTTCTTACTTATCCACCTATGTTTCAATCCTCTCCTCCTCCTCCTGCCTCCTCCTCCTCCTCCTTATTATTCAAACTCTTCTCTTCTCTTCCTCCCTCCTCCTTCTGCCTCTTCCAGCCAATTTTCCTACGGTGTATATCCTCCCTCCTCCTCCTCCTCCTCCTCCTTATCATCAACTCTTCTTCTTCTCCTTCTTCTCCTCCTCCTCCATCCCATCCTCCTCCTCCTCCTCCATCCACCTTCCCGAATTCCCTACATTCCACACCTCCCTTCCCTCTATTCCTCCACCTCTCCACATTCCCTTAAACTTCAACCTACCTTCCACTCTAAAATATAAGCAAAAATAACGAAGCTACAAGAGGCCGCGAACCTACACGTGGTAGTTCCTGTTACTTAACACTACTACAATCCACCACCTTTCATCCCCATCCCTGAACTAATCCAGACTCCTTTTAACTCCCTATTTGACTCCCGCCCTGTGTATCTATCTATCTATATGAGTGTTATGGACAATAAATATCTATCTATATACTACTAGCTATAAATCTAGTGTTGTGGCAAGAAAATATCTATCTATCTAGTATCTCTTGAGCGTATACTCGGTTCAAGAACGTTAGTAGCCTAATTCTCCTCCCCCGAGGAGTAGCATGTCAGGCCAGCTTCTCTCTCTCTGTGGCCTCTTATTAGTTGAATGGAAATCATTGGAGATGTGCATTCTACAGTCCTCGTTGTTTCTTTACCACACACCATATATTTTGCTTTGAGTGCATGAAATTCCTCATTCCCACGTTAGTAAATGTGCTATCACCTGGACATAAAAGTAAGCCAGATACCTTCATAGACGAGATATTGAGAAGGAAATATACAAGGTTCGTAAAATTCTGGGAGTGAGGGAATAGGTTGAAGAGAGTCTCTGAAGGCGCTGTCACCTTTTTAGAGGTGAAACAGCACCAACCCTTACCTGACTGGGGTTCCGCTAACCCGTATGACCGCACGCCTGAGTTCCCTACCCGTCCTTGCCTTTAGGCGCTTAGCATCACGGGGAAAAAAGATCGAGATATATGCAGGAGAGAGAGATATGCAGGAGAGAGAGATCTATGCAGGAAGGAGATCGTATATGCAGGAGAGAGAGATATGCGGAGAAAGATTTATATATAGAAGAAGAGAGAGAATGCAGGAGATCGATATAGAGAAGATCAAGGGCGTTACGGATTAAAGGTAGGGGAGAAAATAGAGAGAATGAATCATCCGTCCTTAGGCGATTACGTAAACTAATACATCTAACAAAAACATACAATATTCAGAGAGAGAAAGATATAGATAAATATATACAAATACATCATTGTTCAGTGATATTTCTCTTCCTCCTCACTACTGATGCATATGCATCATTCGCTTTAAAATTACGAATAGTTAAGGGAGCGAGTCATTATAGAGAAATAGACGATCTATTTGATTTTTCTGTTTATAATTTTTGTTGTAGCCGTACGCGCGCGCGGCGGTGGTTTGTACGAGTTTGGACGGGGGTAAAGGACATTAAGGGATTAACAAGGGAATGTGTGAGCCTGGGCGATAAGACCGTTTGTCTGTAGCAGGGGTGGGAAGCTATACTTTAGGTGTACATTTTGACGGCAAACACTGTCATCACGCCCGCGGCGGGGGGGGGGCGGAGGGCGCCATCGCCCAATAAGAGGAACCAGGGCCTGTTGACAAGTTTCCAGCCTCTGGGGAGGAGCATGTGACTCTAACGTTCTCGCACCGAGTATAGGAATGCTCGCTACGTTTGCTGTCACCAGTGTTTACATGTTGTCGAGCCATTGCAGCCCCGGTGTGTGTGTGTGTGTGTATGTGTGTGTGCGTGGTGTGTGTGTGTGTGTGTGGTGTGTGTGTTGTGTTCCTGTCTTTTTTTTTTTTTTTTTTTTATTGAATCAGTTCCACAACATCCAGTTACACATGGCCACAGTTGATTTTAAAAAGCGTGTGTGAGATTTGTGGGGCGCGCTCTGGTGCGAATCTCTCTCTCCTCTCTCCTCCCTCGTTCTCTCGATCTCTCTCTCTCTCTCTCTCTCTCTCTCCTCACTCCGTCTCTCCCTCTCCTCTTCCTTCTCATCTCCTCTCTCTCTCCTCTCTCTCTCTCCTCTCATCCTCTCTCATCTCTCTCTCTCCTTCTCCTCTCTCGTCTCTCTTCTCTCTCTCTCTCTATCTCTCTCTCTCTCTCTCTTTCTCTCTTCTCTCTCTCCTCGTCTCTCTCATGATAATTACACTCGAACGAAATCAGTAAATTCACCAGATAATCAAACACACACAAACACACACACACACACACGCGCGCGCGCAGACATACGCACCGCACACGCACACGACGGGGCGCACACACCACACACACACACACAAACAAGAAAACGGGCTGATAGCGATAAAATGTGCATCATTTGAAGAGAAACTAGATAAAATACATTTCTTTTTAATCTAGTTCTTGTCTCCGTATCTACTTATACTATCCACAACACCACCACAACCACACGCACCACACACACACACACCACACACAACACACACACATTTTTGGCCGGTGACATGTCGGCAATGAACGTGGCGGTCGCGGCGGCAAGAAAAAAAATCGCGATCGTGTTTGGGGGGTGAAAAAGTGTTTTCGACTTAAGTGTTTTAAGTCGGTTGGTGGTGGTGGTGGTGGCGGTGGTGTGTTTTTTTGGGGGTTCCCCCCACGTCCATGACCAACACATGACATGACAACCAGGACGCTATGACATATGCACACTCAGAATCAAGGTGCACATGCGGGTGGTGGTGGTCAGGGCGCACACAATATTTTTTTCGAGGGGGTCAAGAATTTTTGTTTCGGTCCGCAGATCCTACTAAGCCGCCAGATTTCTCGCTCGCCGCTGCAATGGTCCCAATGTTTCCGCGGCAATAGCTGAGGCCTTTAGACACAGAGGCCAGAGGTCCGCTGTACTGATAGTTTGTTACATTTTTTTTACGTTTTCCCGTTCGGCAACTGGGTGACGTGTCATTTTTTCGTAAATGTTTTTTTTTCGTTTACTCCACATAAGAAGCCCCTCTCAGTAATGAAGTTATTTTATGAATTACTCACATACATATCCCATACACTTCAATCTCCATGTTAATCACAATCTTTCGTATATATGAATGAATATCTGTAGTACTTGTATATGTCTTATACATTATTACTAAGAACGTGATAAATATAGGTACATCAATAATTGTTGTTCCAGTGAAGTATGACTGTGAAGAAAGTTACGGATCCAAGTGGCATAGAATTGTATATAGAAATCTTCGAAAACTGTATCAGGAAGATAAGCTGCCAGACGCTACAACGCCGGGCGGCGACCCAAGGTAGGAGGGGTGCTTGGGATTAAAACCCACGTTTTATAGAACTGTCGTACCTCAGGCATCAACACCTGCTGTACACATTACTGTTGCTTATATACTTTGCTGGTAATTCGTCCAGTTGCATTTATATATATGTATACATCAAGGAAGTTCTCTCTGGGTAGGAAGTTGTATTTTTCTGGCCCTTCATCTATAAATAATAGGAATAGTGGGCGCGCAGTGATCAGTTGACCAAATGCTTTATATCTACGAATTAATATGGCGCATTTTCATTAAAACATGGGAGAAAATTTCTACATATATTAATGTCCGAAACAGAAACAGAAAAGGTCTTATAGTAATTGCCCGCAATAGTACTTTTTTCCCATGAAAAAATAGAAATACTGGCGTTGTGTGGCAACCCCAACTTTCATGTCTATAGTTCTATTCGGCCTGATTTCTCTTATATTTCACTGTACACGGGCAGGTCACATAACAGCGCTAGAACCTTTATTCATAGATTTTAACTGACTGTTACTGTATTTCTGATTTCTTACCATGGAGGAGAACATTTCGTGCGCCATGGGTGGTTCGTGGTTGTGGTGGTGGTGGTGGTGGTGGTGTGTCGACTTAGAATAAGAGAGAGACATCACACTAGAGACACTAACTGCGCACTATGGTGTATGGGTGTGTGTGTGTGTGGTGTGTCTGTATGTGTGGCAATGGTGTGTGTGTGTGTGTGTGTGGTTGTGTGCATGTGTGTGTGTGTGTGGTGCAGGGTGTGTATGTGTGTGGTGGTGTGGTGTGTGTGTGCCGTGTGTGGTGTGTGCATGTGTGTGTATGTGTGTGGTGTGTCCTGTGTGTGTGTGTGTGATAACCTTCAGGGGGGCACGTTTCAGCCCTTGGAAGTGTTCGAAATTACTTGGAACACACACACACTATATGCCACACACCACACACACGCACAACACACATACCACGTACAAATATTTTTTCAACGTTTTGGTTTTCTTGTTTTGTCTCTCTCTCTCTCTCTCTCCTCTCTCTGGTCTCATCCTCGCTCTCTCTCTCTCTCTCTCTCTCTCTCCTCTCTCTTTCTCTCTCTGTTTCTGTGGTGTGTTGTGTGAGAGAGCGAAAAGAGGGAAAAGATAGAGAGAGAGACATAGACAGAGATCGCTAAGAGAGAGAGAGAGAGAGAGAGAAGAGAGAGCGAAGAGCGAGAGAGAGAGAGGAGAGAGAGGGAAGAAGAGAGAGAGAGAGAGAAGAGAGAGATAGAGGGGGGTGAGATAGCACAGCTGATACCAACAAGCACACAAGGGGTAAAATCTCCCCCAGCTCCCCCCTCCCCCCTACAATCCATGGGGAGAGGGGATAGGGGAGGGGAATAGAGTGGGCGCCATCACCCACCGCGACACAATCCATCAGCATCCCGCCCCCCCTGCCTGACCCAGCCTGCCTCCCCCAGCATGCACTTACCCAGCCTCACCCACCCACCATTTAAAGTTATACCCACCGCCAAACCTCCATCAAAAACAGTTTATTAGCGTGATCCATGTAATATAGAGGGGCGATTGCTCTCTCTCTTCTCCTCTCATCTCTTCTCTCTCTCTCTCTCTCTCTCTCTCATCGCTCTCTCGTCCTCTAATCCACGCCTTTTCATTCATTAAAAAAAGGGATTAGTTAAGTGGTAGCCTTAGCACCGATTATTACGGGATTACTAATATAGGGATTAATATAAGAGGTAGCCCAGCGTTATTCCCAGGGCTGCGGCGGGATAACAGGATTACCGATACAAGGATTAATAATAAGAGATAGCCTACTCCACCGGAGCGATTTATCCTATAGGGTTTGCGGCGGGATTACAGGGATTTAATATAGAGATGCCTAATACACCAGCGATTTATTCCTATAGGGTTGCTGCGGGATTACAGGGATTATTACGTAATAGCAATATTAAAGGGATTGATGATTAAAGAGGTATAGAGGTATATTTTCCCTGATTTTTGGCGGGATATCAGGGAGTTAATAATAGAGGCAGCCAGCGATTTATTCCCAGTGTTACAGTGGGGCCATACATTCCCTGTACTCTCCCTGGGCCGGCTCTGGAATGCCATGAAACAAATCCTGGTTCCCGCGCCCCTCGAGAACCCATGACGACAACACACACACCACACACACACATACACGCACACACACACACACACACACACACACAGATAAAAGAGTCAAGCCATGCGAGGGTTGGCTGGCAGACGTGTTTCAACGTATGTGTGCGGCGCGGTGTTAAGATTGCACGCCCACCCACCCAGCCAGGCCGCCCATTGGTCCTCACTGCCGCCACCACGCCCATTCCCGCCCACACTCCGCCCATCATACACCAATGGAGTGGCGTGGGGTATGAAGGGGGTATGAAGGGGGCATGAAACCTTGAGTATATTTATTTACAAGTATTTTTTGTTGAAGGGATCGGTGTGTGTGTGTGTGTGTGTGTGTGTGTGTGTGTGTGTGTGTGTGTGTTGTTCTGCCATAAGAAAATCAGTAAGAGATGAGAATATTAAACTTTATATATACAAACTCACACACACACATACACATACATACATACACACACACACACACACACACACACACACACACACAGATAGATAGATAGATATAGATTATTTATTGACCACAGTGTACATAAATCTTAATATTAACACATAATCTTATAACAATACATACTGTTAGTACTAATATAAACAACACAATAATGCAATCTGCAGTCCACATAATTATATTAAACAAAAACAACATCAATTGTCGGTGCACGAACATCAGTGCCAGGAGATATCCATGACACACATCACCTTACGCATACAAGTGCAAAATATCATGAATAATTTTACAACATTCATAATGGCTATATTTACCGTTAAATAGCTCACCTAAACAAGTTAGGCCTACTGTCTGCCTAATATTGTTTGATACAGGACAATTTTCAACAACATGTTCCTCAGTCTGTACATCGCCACATACACACAGACGTTTCTCCAGTGGCAACCGGCCCCGCCCCCGCCTATTCCATCTTCCAGTCTCAACACACAAACTATGACCTGACACTCGGAAACGAGTGAAGGAGATCCTGTATCGGTCGTCGACCTTGTGGCGGTCCCTGTACACACTGTGCACTGTAAGGCCGGGGTTTATGCTGCGGTACACGGCGCACCTTGACCCACTGGAAGCTGCGATGCGCTCATGCACATTTAACACGAGGCCATGCATGTCGGGCACGTTGTTACCAATAAACTCTGCAATAGTTCTGCTCATTGCCGTGTTGGCTCTAGTGACAATTTCTATAGTAAACATTAATGGATCATCCGTTATATGAGATCTTTCCAAAGCTAGCTTAGAATAATAAGTGTGCTGCTTTAATCTGACTAAGTCCGGCAGTGAAGGGTATCCTAACTCAGCGTAACACACGTCATTCGGGGTTGACTTTCTCACACCCAACAGCTGTTTGAGTGCCCGATTGTACAACTTTGTAATTGGCTTTAAATCGGCTCCTACCCATGACTCGCAGCCGTACAGTAACGCAAACATTAACGCCACATCAAACACCCTCCGTTTCACCACAAACGGTACATCGTTATTCTTATGAACAAATGACACAAACTTCAGTACATGACCTAATTTGTTCTTGGCATGCACCCTGAGGGCGGACAATACCGAGCCGTCGCTGGTGAAGGGCGACCCGAGGTAAATATAGGACGTGCATGGAGCAATAACGAGCCCGTCCACACACACACACACACATCCCTAACTGTCCATCAGAGCTGCAGACCCAGCTAATAGAGAGAGGAGGAAGAAAAGGAGGAGGAGGAGGAGTAGGAGGAGGAGGAGGAGGAAGAGGAGGAGTTTCCCTGACCAGTCTGGTTCAAAATCGGCCCCTTGCTGTTCGATCATTGGATGCCAGATGCTCCAATTGCTTGTTAGTGTGTGTGTGTGTGTGTGTGTGTGTGTGTCATTCATTCACCCAGGGTCTTGTCCACGCGAGTCGGACACACACACACACACACCCACGCCCACACCCACACACATACACACACTATACTCGGTTCAAGAACGTTAGAGCCAAACTCTCCTCCCCCGAGGAGGAGCTTGTCAGGCCAGCTTCGCTGTGGTCTCTTATTGGTTGAAAAATTTAGTGGAAAGCGTGCATCCTACAGTCCTTCGTTATTTCTTTAAAAACACACCATATATTGGCTTTGAGTGCATGAAAGTCCTCGATTCACCATCGTTAGTAAATGTGTTATCACATGGACACAAAAGTAAGCCAGATACTCTTCATGAAGACGAGATATTGAGAGGGAAATATAAAGGTTCGTTAAATTCTGAGTGAGGGAGGAGGTGAAGAGAATCATTTGAGGGCGCTGTCACCTTTTAGAGCTCAAACAAGTAAACCCTTAACCTGTCCTGTCCCCCCACCCCTAATGACCTCAGGCCTGAGGCTTCCTACCAGGCCTTGCCTTTAGGCGATATAGCAGGTCACAGGGGAGAGAGAGAGAGAGAGAGAGAGAGAGAGAGAGAGAGAGAGAGAGAGAGAGAGAGAGAGAGAGAGAGAGAGAGAGAGAGAGAGAGAGAGGGAAAAAAAAAAAAATACAACAATGATTCAATGTTATTTATTGTTCTGTTATTTATATCAATCTTTTTGTGCGCGTACGTGTGTGTGTATTCATCTAGTTGTATTTTACAGGGCCTGAGCAACGCTCGTATGGCCCCGTCTCCATATCAACATTTTTATCATTCATCCTTAGTGCTTAGTTTTGTGTAAAAATATCACAAAGACAAAAGTCACGAGTCGATGAAAAAGAAAAAAATATCAAATCTTACTATAATTCACCGAATGTCCGTGTGTCCGTGTGTAGACCCACAGCTCAGGCTCCGCCATTTCTGTCCCAATTTCAACCGAACTGTCAGGAAAGGTTGCGGTCATCCTTGTGATGGCTATAAGCTATATTTGGCCAGGTTGATCCAATTTCTTCATTAGTTAATTCAGAAAATTGTTATTTATTTATTTTTGTGTGTGGGGGTGGGGGGGGGAAGCCCTGGGTAAAAATATAGCTGTGTATCGCACCATTTCAGGAGACTAACGCTCATTAACATTCACATATTTCCCTTCATTGAGGCGGAAAATAATGGGGAAAATTGACTTCAAAATCCTGTGATGGCAATTATTTATCATGAGTGAGTGAGTTTTGAGTGAGGATCAGGGAATGACGTCACCCTCCCTACCTCCCTGCATCCCTTCCCTGCCCCCTTCCTTGTCCTCTTCCTTGCCCTTCCTGCCCCCTTCCTTGCCCCCCTGTCCCCCTACCTCCCTGCGTCCCCCCTGCCCTTCTTCCTTGCCCCCTGCCCCCCTCTGCCCCCCTGTATCCTCCTATGCGTATTGACAGACCCTCTTGTTTGGTCTGACATCAGCTGTGTAACCAGACCGAAAGCTGCCACGAGGTCTTAATGAACGCTGCAGAAAGCTGTATTTGCAGTTCACTTAAAATCCTGACGGGATCATTCATGTTATGTTCTTACACCGGCGTCATTTCAAGCCCAGATCTTTCCTTGGCTATATAAAATCGTCTGTTAAATTTCTAGTCATAAAAGTACGAAAAGTAACTAAATATACGAAATTAATTAGTGGACAAGGATACTAAACAGGTTATATCTATAAAATATTGCGTATATGCACTAAAAATTGTCTAATAATACCCAAATTACAATGGCAATGACGTTTTGGGCCTCAAGGGGTTAAGAATGAACAGAACAAAGATCTGTGCTACATGTGTATTTATCGAGTCACACATTATCAAGTCCTCGTCATATACAGTAAGCACTGTTTTTTGTTTAATCTTATGTACACAGAATATTATAGAAACAAAAGGCTATGTACGTTCTGGGCCTCAAGGGGTTAAAGAAGTCAGGTTACCGCGAAGCTAAACAGTGTTGTGGTCATATACAGACTGTTGGCTTATTTTCGTTTTTTCTTCTCAGTCTATATGTTACCCTTATCTGTATTGTTATTACAGGTAACAGGGGTCAACCCGAGTAAGAATACTTACAAGTGTTGATGACACTGTAGGGGATGCTTGCCTCAGAAGTGTAGATTGATGGGTAGGAGTCTTCACCGTCCTAGCCAGACACTTCAAATGGTAGTTTAATAAAAGTGGTCGAGCGGTTGTTTATATGGCTTTGTTAATATAAAGTACCAGAACAATAATTACAATATATATATATATATATATATATATATATATATATATATATATATATATATATATATAATATATATAATTATATATATATATATATATATATATATATTATATTATATACATATATATATATATATATATATATATATATATATATATATATATATATATATATATATATCTGTACACTGTGAGGGCGAGTGACAAGTCACGTGTTCCGACGGCCAAGGGAATGGCCGGAACAGCTCAGTGACTCCGTCAGTTGGCTTCTGTCTTCCCTCTGGCCAGTTGCAGCATATATGAGTTTTGGCCGGAATCTGACAGGTCCCGGTGTTCATGTCTCTCAGGCCTGTTGCACTTGTGTCAGCGTCATCATCCTTGGGCAGAGCGCTGAGATGATACACACACAACTTGTGTGTGTAGTCTGGAACCAGGGCGAGGTGTCTACGTGTTGCATCAAGACACCAGGTTGACTGTCCACGTCATCTTTATAGGCCATGGCGTGATACTTCGTCAACATAACCTCATCAAAAGATGTTGTTGCCTCAGACAGACAGGCGACACACATCCTGTAGCTTAATTGATAAATTAGTTATATACATATAATCTATACCTATTCAGGATCCTAATATCGCTCGGTCACCTACCCATATCGCGTCCTCGCGATGGGCTAGACTCTAGAGACATGTACCTAACCATGTTATATGTGTACTATGGAGTCACGACTTCGCTGTCCATATTCCCTTTAAGGTGCCTATACAAATTGAGGGCTTTCTGGACAACACAGCACAGAGGAAACACAATAATAATAAAAAGTACAATAGGAGTAATGATTGAGGGAAAATGTACATGAGGAGTTAAGTAAACTGGTAGGGAATCCTGTACAGCAGCTTTTAAATCCGAGGAGTTAGAAAAAGTGAACTCGGAAAGGCTGTTAGTAATATACTTGATTTTACAGAAATTTACATATTTCAAGCTATCAATGGGAAAAATATTACTAGAAAATTACCAGTAAACCATGGTGGAATGTAGAAGGGAATAGTGTCAGGTTGACGGAGCGCACATGACAAGCGACAAGAACCGCGAAGTGACCTGACACTTCCTTGTTTTCAGTGCCGTCAGGGCATACTACAAACACAAAGAAAGGTTTTGTAAAAAAAAAATAGTGATGACTAAAAAATGATCGATGAAATATTTCCTTAGGTGCCAGGTGAGTATAAGGGCACAAAGACAGGGCCATAGAAGCATCTTTCTGGGTTTGCACAATTTCACAAACTCCACCCGTTAAGGGCAGAAAGGCAAAGAGTGAGGCTGGACAATGAAATAAATTGAGATACTCGGACTTACATTTTTGCAAATCAGATAAATGACCAATGGCGTACAACGGTAAGTCTTTGGATATTAAAATAATTTATTGAGGCAAGTTTACAGTCATTAATGTTTCATTCACTGTAAAAGGAAACGGTTCAATTTGATGAACTTCAAATATATCCGATGATTGAAAGGGTATATGAATGACTATTGCGTCTGACGTCAGCACAGACTCCAGTAAGGGATAGTAGTGATGAATACCGCGTGAGTCAAACAAGGGTTTTAATTTATATTCCTTTTCTCCAATATCTAAAGCATGGATAAAGTCCTTGACAGGGAAAAGAGAGGAAGTCACCCTTCCACGCGCTGCGTCTGCAATGTTCTGTATTATCATTGAGTTAGCATGTAAAAGAGAGTTAGCTGTGTTCTCCAGTATGGGTAGTATTTGATTCATTTCCATAGAAATATATATATCGTTTAAACTGGCTAGCACCTTGTTCATAGTAAATGTTAGTTTATCAACATACAAGGCAAGATCATTCACATGCATTTCAAGTTTAGCGATTTTCATGCAGTTTAACTGTATGGCTTTATTGTTTGCTGATGCTATGGAAGCTAGCTGATTAAACCTGTTACGTAATTCTTCTATATCCTCATTCATAGCCGTTCCAAATATCATGCGTGACAGTTGACCTATACCATCAATGAATCCCCGTTTAGCTCGGTTAAAAACATCAAGGCCGTGGTAGTTGTCTAGGGCAAGATTGATTGTGTCATTGAGGTAAGTCAGCCGTGCACGAAAGAGAGGAAAATAATGGTCTCTATGCTAATTTTTGATCCCCTGACCCAATTCGATCTCCAGGTACATAGGTTTCTGTGGGAGATTATTTTCCAATTGAATTAAAGCTGTGTTCAATTGCTCCGTGACCTCCCTCAACCTGCTCGGTATCCTCAGAAGAGCAGTATGGGGGTACGTAACCCACAACACATCCTCCACCAGGGAGACTCGACCCAAGTGGGCAACGAGGGCTCCAGGCTTGAGATGTGAAGGGTCCAGAGCCAGAGTAGAGCTCATGGTGAAGAGATATATGAAGGCAAACATGTCTGGAACAAAAAAACAAGCTATTAGCAACAAACTATTTGTTACCAGAGCGAGGGTTATAAGCATGCGGTGGGTTAGTTGGAAGAGTTGATTTATCATTAGTCAGCAGACGAGTAGCATTGCTCACTGGTGCAGTTTCTACTAAGGTTAAATCAGGCTTTGCACTGGTCTTTTTAAGTCTGTCACTGTGTACTACCTCCAATGTATTTAACCAAGCATCAAATATCTCAAACTTATGACCTTGTAATTGTTTTAACACCAGGCGTGGTCCCACAAATTTAGGAGACAATTTTGAGTGTCTCTCGGGTACTCTAATCATTACAAAGTCACCTAATTGTACAGTAACAGGAGAAGAACGCTTGTGTTGTTGGGAACACATAGCAGCTTTTGAAACTAGCAGTCTGTCTTTTACATCTTTATGGATGTCTGAGAAAACCTGTAATTGGCTCTTAGCATAATCATCAATATTATACACAGGTTGTTGAGGACTACCTAGCAAGTCATAAGGGAGTCTTTTCTCTATCCCAAAAACTATGTAATACGGGGATTGTCCTGTTGACTCGCAAACGCTACTATTTATGCTAGCTGCTACATGTGGTAACCAATCTTCCCAATTTTCTAGTAAGCCACTGACAACCGGGCGCAAAATTTCTATAATTTCCCTATTGGTGCGCTCCACAAGGCCGTTACTGGCGGGGTGATATGTTGCTACAAAGGTTTGACTTATGTTAAACATTTTGCAAATTTCACTCAGAAGTGCGTTGCGAAACTCCGCCCCGTTGTCACTTAATAATACTCGAGGTGTCGAGTAGGGACAAAATAGATTGGCTATGAGGGCGTGAGCAACCGCACGGGCAGTTTTATCCTTTAATGGGGCCATTACAACGTACCTAGACAAGTGATCTACACATACTAAGAGGTACTTGGAACCCTGATGGCTAGCGGGAAGCTGAAGTAGGTCTATTGCAACTACGTCCCATGGTCGTTCCGGGGGAGGATATTCTAAAATCGGTGCTGGCTTAGGCACCGTCCCTTTGTGCTGAGCGCATTTCACACACTTTGCTACATACGCGTCTATGTCTACACGCATGGTCGGCCAAAAATAACTTCTACGGACCGCAGTAAGGGTTCGCTCCTTCCCTGGATGACCGGCAATAACCGCATCATGAATTAACTTTAATACCACAGGTACATATGACTCAGGTATCACAAATTGTGCCACAGGATTTTTTTGAGGCCAATATCTACAAAGCACTCCGTCTAAGGACAAACAAAATTGTAAGAAAAGGAATGGTTAATTTTGGTAAATTTGATTCATCACCTGATTCCAGAGCATATATGGACCTTGTTCCACACGTCATGTTGACGCTGGGCATTGGCTAATTCATGAATGGCTAAATTTTGTAAAACAGGGGGTGTTTCTCCCACGGATCCTACTGGTACATTCCTAGACAGGGCGTCAGCCACTACATTGGCTCGACCTGGCACGTATTTAAACGTTGGATTAAACTCTTGTAATGTTAGGTACCAGCGCGCGAGTCTACCGCTAAGGTTTCTTCCCTTAAATAGTTCGGTGACGGCTGCGTGATCTGTAAATATAGTTATATCATATCCAAAGATAATATCCCTAAATGTTTGAGAGACCAGACAACAGCGAGCGTCTCCTGATGAGTGACAGAGTAATTTGACTCGGCAGGATTTAAGGTTCTACTCGCATATGCAACAGCGCGATTTTTACCGCTTGCGTCAGGTTGCATTAAAACCGCTCCAAGGCCCAGGGCAGACGCATCCGTATACATGATGAAAGGAGCCTTATAATCTGGAAACGCCAAGACAGGTGCGTTGGTTAGGGAAAATTTCAAGTCTTGAAAACTTTTATCTTGTGCAGCATTCCAATGAAACGGTATATCTTTCTTTAACAATCTGTTCAGAGGCGATGCCATGGCGGCAAATTTTTAATGAATCGCCGATCATAGCCACACAATCCAATGAAAGAACGGACATTGTCTATACTCTGTGGTTGCGGGAAGTTTTTAATTGCTTTAATTTTATCATTCATGGTGTGAGTTCGTCCTCATCGACGATATGTCCTAAGAAGGAAATTTTAGCTTTTAGAACTCACACTTCGTGATTTTAGCTTTTAGACCTGCTTCTTTAAGCTTAAAGGCTGATTCACACTGGCGTTTTCTCGTCACATTTATCTGACGAGAAGTCGGTCTCTTGCGGGCTAGTGCGGAGATTACGTTCACACACGCAATTCGTTTCGGGAGACAAATCTTCTTCTTCTTCTTCTTCTTGTGACCTTTTCTGCTTAATATCGCCAAAGACACTCTACGTTGTAGTGTCTTTGGTATCGCTTTGTAGGTCGTCTGTCAAGCTCGTGCTGACGACCAGGGTCGTCCCTGACTTCCCGTGCCTGACCTGCAGGGTCAGGGGTCACGTCGCGCTACAGGGGCTAGGGGCTAGGGGCTGGCTTGTGTGTATTTGGCGCGCGAAAGATAAGTTTTCGCGCACTTTATTATGAAGTAGTATTGATAGTTTCATTTTTTCCTTGATATCATCTATTAAATCAAACCCCACGTCTAACCTAACATAATCTGATTTAAACTAACAACCGTTTATGGCTAGCTAAAATGGAAAATTTTCGGTATTATATGTATCGCCATTGGCATGGGAAATTTGGATTCAAATTAAGGATGAAAAGATCTGCACGATGATGTAAGTTAAATTTGTTAGTTTTTAGTGCCCAATATCGAAATTATACCAATAATTGGGGTAATTTGGGAGAGGGTGGTGCTGGCTTCTGCGTTTATTTGAATTTGGCGCGCGAAATTCTCGTCAAGTCGGTAGATAAAGACCGAGCGATCGGTGTGTGATTTTTTTTGAAAACTTATTGCGATCATGACACCAGCCCCAGACCCAGACCCCTTCTCGTCAGATAAATGTGACGAGAAAACGCCAGTGTGAATCAGCCTTAAGGAGTACAGCTTCTAAAGTGGCAAAATGAGACTCTGAATCCTTACTACAAATGATCACATCATCAAGATATGCATATACATTGTTTCCTAACATATCAGCAAACAAGGTATTTATCATTCTTTGAAAAGTGATAGGGGCTGATTTAAGCCCAAAAGGCATTCTAAGCCACTCAAAATGTCCGCTGGGAGTGCTGAAAGCAGTTACTTCCCTTGACACGGGCGCCGTCGGTACTTGCCAGTAACCGCTTAGAAGATCAAGGCTACTGAAAAGTTTATTACCTGGTCCTAGAGCCATCAACAAGTCACTTAAAACAGAGAGAGGATACCTATCGTCCTCAGTTACTTCATTTACCCGCCTAAAATCAATTACAGGTCTGTAACTTCCGTCCTTTTTAGGAACGAGAAATAAGGGCGAGTTCCACGGTGATCGTGAATTTCTTATTACACCCTGTTCCAACATGTCTTTTATTTGTTCATCGACTATTTGCCTCTGACTGTGAGGAAGACGATAGGCTGGAATATAGACCGGCTGGGTACCAGATTTGAATTTAATGTGATGTGTTGTTCGGTCAGTAACGCCTAGACAATCTCTTGGCATGGCAAAAACATCACGGTATTGTTGTAAAAGTCCTAACAGTGAAGGCTTTAATTCAGGATAGTCCACTACAGTGACGAGTGAATCAAAGGTTTGTACAGGAGCCGGCTTGTTTTCGAGTGTATTATTGTATACTGAAGAAATACAAGTAGCTGGGAGTTCCAAAGGTTCTGCTACAACCGACGCGTCATAAGCTAATGCTTTACTTAAGAGGACCCCTTGTTTTAATTTGATGGGACCGTCGGTGGTATTGACCACAAGGGCGACAGTCTTGTGTCCCTCACAATCCGTGCTCAGATTCCACAACTAGTCTTTTTATTTGACTAGGGCCTTCAAAGCAGATGTCACACTCTACGGTAGCTTTGGGGACTGACACGGGAATGTGCATGGCCACACGGTGGGGTATCTCGTGGTCCCCTAATACCGTGGCATTAACAACTTTCCAATTCTCCCTATTATCTTTTTAGGTAGAATTTACATTCTGAAGGGCAGGTACGGCCTGAGTTTGGGCTGGTAAAGTACCTAGATTTACTTTGCGATTTAGTCCACACTCGGAAGTCAGGCGCATGGGTTGATTCATCGCTTGAAAGCCTTTTCCTTGAAATTTGATCATATTGATGTCAGGATGAATCACCATACGATTGGATTTGAGTGATTTCAACCCTAACTACCCATCCGTGGGCAAGGAGAAGTTGGAAGCTACATAAAAATCCAAACGCATAATAGATGTGCCTTTTCCTAAGCTGATGGGTAGGTTGTTGTTATAAATATGATAAACATCGATCAATATGTTACGGAGTTACATCCAAACATGTTGCAAAATCAAGCAAATTTGCCCTATTTCACCTTTAAGAACAAAATTTAACGACAAAAACATGAATGGCTCTAATCATAAAAAGAATGACCTATTCCGGCTTCAATGACAC
>JACEEZ010001350.1:52500-112344 GCA_016584305.1 Chionoecetes opilio
CGCTGTCTTTGACTTCCCTCACGTAGGCAAGTAACCTGCATGGTGTGTGTTGTGGTTATGATAGTGTAATATAATTGTAATATAATTAAGAGTGAAGGAGAGGAGGTGTGACAAGACATACTTATTGCATAACCTTTCCTTCTTGCTACTTTTGTTTACTTTCTCCTTCCTCTTACCTTTATTTAATTTCCTTCCTTTTCCTTCTCCGTTTTATTTTCTTCTTTCTTTCATTCCCTTTCCTTATCTTCCTTTTCGTTCCCTTAGCTTCCCTTACAATGCCTTCCTTTCCTACTCTCCCCCTCCCTCCTAATACTCCCCCATATTTCCGCTCTTACCTCCTTCCTTCCCATCCATATCCCGTTCAACACACCCACACTATCCTTGCCACACACACACACACACACTCACTCTCCATCCACCTTGTCGTACACTCCACCACCTGCCTTCCCCTCTCCATCCACCTTCCCTATCCCCATCAAACCTTAACACACACACACACACACACACACACTACTACTATATATTATCGTTAACGTTTATTTTTGTATAATATGACTCCTAATTATCTATTGCAGGGTTCTTCAAAGTACGGGTCGCGAACCCATTACTGGGTCCCAAGCTTTTGCTCAGTGGATTGCCACGTCGTAAATTATATAAATAATATGTGACATGCATTAATAAGAGAGAGAGAGAGAGAGAGAGAGAGAGAGAGAGAGAGAGAGAGAGAGAGAGAGAGAGAGAGAGAGAGAGAGAGAATGCCGATGGTAGAAGGCAGGACTTGTACGCATAATTTTCACTTGCCAATCAATACTATTTTTCTCTACTTACGTAGTTACAATTTACACAGTACTTCTACATATTTTTTAAATACTTTTAATGAATAAAATTTACATTGGCACACTCAAACATATGCAATCATTTTGAATCCATAGATGCACTCATTTTCGGATGACTGTGACCCTTTTTAGTGTTATTCTTAATTAAAGGTCACGGGGTGAACCCATCACCCCTACAGGACAGGTCACTGCCCTGTAGGGGTGATGACCTGTAGGGTCGATGGCCTGTAGGGGTGATGGCCAGTGACTGCCTTGACAGGCAGGTCCCTTGCGTTGCTGCCCAGAGGTACACATCAATAAGGTGGTATTGGCTAGTGGTGGTCGAGCGGTTTTTAAGTAATGTCTAAGTATTGTAAAGCAAATGATTACTATTGGAGATAATGACATGTTGTTTATAGGGAGGAGAGAGACAAGTGTTTACGTGCGCCACACTTCTTCCTCCTGTGACCTGCATCGCCACTGGTCTTCCCTTGCCGCGGACACTTTGTAATGTAGATTTGGCTTTAATTAGTAATAATAATTAATTAACTAATATTTTTATGATTTTTTTTTTTTAGATTATAATTTTTTTTTTTTTAGTGCTTTGCGATAAAAATTCTTGTAAAAACAAATTGAATCGAACCTCTCTACCTTACCTAACATTTATTTTGTTATTTTCTTTGTTAGTTAGGTAAAGGTTAAGTTAGGTTTGCTCATAGACCACTATGCATTTCTATTGCAAATCACTATTTTATTTATTACTATTCATTTCAACAATTTTTTTTAAGATGTATTTTTTTTTTTTAGTAATTAAAAAAAAAAACCTATTCAGCGTTTCTCCCAATAGAACTTTGCTGTCCACCACCACCACACCATCACCACCACACCCACCACCACCCCCACCACCACACCCACCACCATCACCACCACCCCCACCACCATCACCACCACCACCACCACCACCACCACACCACCACCACCACCACCATCACCAACCACCACCACCACCACCACCATCACCACACCACCACCACCACCACCACCACCACACCACCACCACCACCACCACAGCACCACCACCACCACCACCACACATCACCACACCACCACCACCACACCACACCACCATCGCCACCACACCACCACCACCACCACCACCACCACCACCACACCTCCACCATCACCACACCACCGCCACCACACACCACCACCACACCACCACACCCCCCACACCACCCCACCACCACCAACCACCCACACCACCACCACACCACCACCACCACCACCCCCACACCACCACCAACCACCCACCACCACCACCACACACCACCACCACCACCCAACCACCACCACCACCACCACACNACCAACTTTTTTTTATTTTTTTTTCTTTTTTATTTGGGGAAAAAAATTAAATGGGTTTGATCATAGACCACTATCTTCTGTGCAAATCACTTTTTCAGCAATTTTTTTTAAGATCTTTTTTTTTTCTTAGTGATAAAGAAAAAAAAACTATATAAGCGTTTCTCCAAGAACTTTGCTGTCACCACCATCACCACAACCACCACCACCACACACCCACACCACCACCACCACCACCACACTCTACCAGAAAGTTAAGTTAAGTTTTCTACGACGCTTTTTTCATGCATTTCTGTCCTAATATAATGTTTTTTCTTCATCATAAATCAACTTTTCTGTAGATTGTTCATGACTTACCGGGGGTGAGGGTGTGGATGTGTGGGGGGGTGTTGAAGGGAAGGGAGGAGAGGGATATACAGGGTTCTTATATAGCCTCTGCCCCTCCATGCCTTCCTCTAGTTAACACAACCTGTGTCTACCAGCCAGCACGGAGCCCCACCTGCCCAGAAAAGACCTAACCCTGTCCACCACCACCACCACCACAACACTACCAGGCGCCAGAAAGTTAAGTGACCTAAGTGTCTAGTGTTATTATTTCCCAGTGTGTTATTAGCCATGCAATATAATAATAATAATAATAATAATAATAATAATAATAATAATAATAATAATAATAATAATAATTTTATTCTCACCCGAAGGCATACAAAAAAACACATTATTATATATATATATATTATATTATATATATATATATATATATATATATATATATATATATATATATATATATATATATATATATATATATACACACACGAGGGAATGAACTTAAGTACTAAAGCAAATCATTGATAATTAGCTATAGACCTCTATAATAATACTAATAATACTAATAATAATATAGAGCCGCAATATAGAGACGCAGAGTAAGGGGCGATCTGATAAAAGTTGTTAAGTGGATAAAGGGATGTAATAAAGGCGATGTAGGAAAAGTTCTCACGGCTTTTAACCAGGGTAGAACAAGAAGTAACGGATTCAAGCGGGAAAAGCGTAGATTTAAAAATGAAATGGGGAAAAATTGGTTCACAAATAGGGTGGTAAATGATTGGCATGGACTCAGTAGACAGGTAGTTAGTGTTGAGTCATTAGAGAGTATACCGGGGGCCACTTGGCCCTCCCTATATGCAGTTGCAATAAGGTGGATAGAGACACTGGTGTTGTTTGGTTGGTATTATTCACAGTGTGTTACACGTCACGTCTGTGGCGCGCCAAGGTCCCCGGTACACTGCCCGTTCACACAGAAGCCGCGGGAAACTCTCTTGTCTCCCCCGCCATTACCACTCAGTTACCAATTAGGGTTTAACATTTGCTTATAACATCCTTTATGATAAGTCTACACAACATGTGTTAATTACACTAACACAAGAGCTTTAAAAGGAGGCTGGACAGTGTTATGGATGGGGATGAAAGGTGGATGTAGGTAGTGTTAGGTAACAGGAACTACCACGTGTAGGTCTCACGCCCTCTTGTAGCTTCCTTATGTTCTTACGTTTCTAATAGGGTCTTTATAGGATTCATTACCAGGAGTGTTAAAGTAGAAGTGCTGAGGTTATTCTTAAGCTTTATTTGCCTCTAGTCAGACCTCACCTAGACTATGTTATATTATTCCTTATGTTCTTATGTTCTTCTTATGTTCTTATATACCCTCATCCCCTCCATGCCTTCCTCTAGCTAATACATCCATCACCACCACCACCACCACCACCACCACACCGCCACCACCACCACTCTACCAGACAGTTAAGTTAAGTTTTCTACGACGCTTTTTTCATGCATTTCTGTCCTAATAAAATTTTTGTATCTTCTTCATAAATCAACTTTTCCGTAGATTGTTCATGACTTACAGGGGGTGAGGGTGTGGCTGTGTAGGGGGGGTGTTGAAAGGAAGGGATATACAGGGTTCTTATATAGCCTCATCCCCTCCATGCCTCTAGCTGACACAACCTCCATCTTTCCCCAGACAGCCCGGAGACCCACCTGCCCAGAAAAGACCTGAAAATAGGGAGAAAATTTAAAGAAAGCTAGAGAAAGGGAGAAATTAAAAAAGCAGTGAAATAGAAAATGTGTGAAAATAGTGAGACAATTTAAAAACAGTGAGAAACTTAGAGAAATTTAAAGAGAGAATGAGTGAACTTTGTGAGAATATTTAAAGAAAGTTAGAGAAAGTGAGACACTTAGATAAATTTAAATAGAGATCCATAGTACCTTACCCAGAGAAGACCTTGAAATAGTGAGAAAGTTTAACCCCTTCACGCCCAGATCTTTCCTGGGATATAAAAAATTGTATGTTGTCAAGCCATAAAATTACGAAAATAACTGAATATACCTAATTAGTTGGTTTTTTTTTTTTTTTTTTTTTTTTTTTTTTTTACATTTGTGCCTATAGCGCCTGTAGGCAGTGGTGACCCAGTGGTGCTCGGATGGTAGGCTCTGGAGATTCACTTGAGGGCTGTGATGGTTGGCCCTCGCCCGTGGTAGCGCAGGCAGGATTGTTAGAGTGACGCCTGTGATTAGAGGCTCATGCCGCCCCCCTGTGTCCTTCGATGCACTCGCAATCGAATGTAGAGTTAATGGGCAGGGCATGTGGGTGTTTTTAGGCCACTCGACGGTGCAGAAAGGTTTTGGGTTTCGTAGGGGATCGAACTCGGGTCACCGAGAACGCCAGTCGGAGACGCTAACCACTCCGCTACTGCCTAGTTAGTGGCCAAGGATACTAAACAGATCATAGCTATAAAATATTGCTTATAGTCAGTAAAAAATCGTCTAATGGTACCCAAATTACAATGGAAATTACGTTCTGGGCCTCAAGGGGTTAATACAAGTTAGAGAAAGTGAAATAGAAAATAAGTGAACTTAAACTTAGTGAAAAAAAACTTGAAATTAGTGAATAAAAACTTTAACTTAGTGAGAAAAAAAATTAAATTAGTGAATAAAAACTTAAATTTAGTGAAAAAAAACTTAAATTTAGTGAAAAAAAACTTGAAATTAGTTAATAAAAACTAAAATTTTGTGAAAAAAACTTAAATTTAGTGGAAAATATCTTAAACTAAGTAAAAATATCTTAAACTAAGTGAAAATATCTTAAACTTAGTGGAAAAAAACCTTAAATTTAGTGAAAACAATTAAACTGAAAAAAACCTAGTGAAATAAAACTTGAACTTAGTGAAATAAAACTTGAACTTAGTGAAATAAAACTTGAACTTAGTGAAATAAAACTTGAACTTAGTGAAATAAAAAAAACTTAGTGGAAAAAAACACACTTAGTGAGAAAAACTTAAACTTGGTGAAAAAAAACTTGAACTTGGTGCAAAAAACGAACTAGATAACGAAAGAAAAAACGAAGAAGGAAAAAAAAATCCGTTAATTCGGTCACCACGCACACTACACTATCTCCGCCACATATCGTCCGCAGACCGAACTGTACGGAAACACGCACGCACATGCATAGCTACTGGGTCTTAACGTAATAAATAAATAAATAGATCAATTAACGTAGCTTATAGGGAGCTTAAAATTGCAATAAATATAAACTGTTCAATGAATTTTTTTTCTACTTAATAGCGAAGCACGTGTATGTTCGTGTGTGTGTACGTAGTTTTTAGTCGAGCAAGGATTTCTTTATGGGGCGGAGTGTGTGTGTGTGTGTGTGTGTGTGTGTGTGTATGCATATCACCACCACCATCACCACATCCAAGTTCGCCGAAAGGTAAATGCGAGCTAAAATTCTGTTTATGTGGGTATTTCTTCCTTTCCTTACACACACACACAAACAAACACACACACACACCACACACACACACACACCCCACCAAAACCCCACCAACACAAAACCCCACACACACCACCACACACACACACACACCACACACACGAGTTCTTTCAAAGCAAAATAACACACACACACCACACACCACATTAGTTTTCTTTCAAAGCAATACACACAACACACAACACACACACCACACCAAAACAAAAAAAAAAAAAACACACACCCATGAGTTCTTTCAAAGCAATACACACACACCACACACACACACACACACACACACCACACACCAACACCCACACCACAAAACACACACACATGAGTTCTTTCAAAGCAATACACACACAAAACACACACACACACACACACACCACACACACACACACACACACCACACACACACACACACACAAAAAAAAAACACACACATGAGTTCATTCAAGCAATAACCACACACCACACACACACACACACACACACACACACACACCCACACACACAACACCACACAAAACACACACATGAGTTCCATTCAAAGCAATATATACACACACAAAAACCACACACACAAAACACACACATGAGTTCATTCAAAGCAATATACACACACACACACACAAACCACACCCTGATTCATTTCAAGCATATAACAACACACACCACAACACACCCCACACACACACACAAAACACACACACACACACAAAACCACACATGATTCATTCAAAGCATATACACACACACACACACACAAAACACACACACAACACACCCACACACACACACACAAAACCAAAAAACCCCACACACAAAAAATGGTATCATTCAAAGCAATATAAAATATTCTTCTTCATTTAAATCAATGCTCTTAAAAACCTTTTTGATGTCGTCAAGGTCTGTGATTCCGTAAAAGCTGTCCACCTCAATTTTTTTTTAAATCTCTAAGCTCTCACGGCTTTTGACATTGTTAATCTACGTATATCAATCTACAAAATATATAGGTAGGAAAAGGCAGCTTCACTCATCTTAAATTTACAGTTTACCTATTCTTCTGTATAGTAAGTAACACATGCGGTCTAAAACTAAATATACAAGACAAAAATAAACATACCTTAGGAATTCCGGAGCAAATGCATTTTTCTTCATGAAACTAAAGTAAAATTGCACCTAATATTCGTTATATTTAGAATCCAGAAAAAAAAACCCTTTTTCCTTCACGTTCAAAAAAATCAGTGGCCTGGCTGCTGTTGCAATTTGTCTGCTATCAGCTTAAATCGAGGCATCAGGGTTGAATAGCACTGATTTAAATCCTTCTATAATTATTACCCACTATTATTATTGCATTCATGATGTGTAGTAGTTGTGGTTTAGCGTGTCGTTGGGACGTGGGTGGCTGGGCCAGATGCCACAAAGGTGAGGTTCACGGACTGATCCACGGGTTTGGTTATAACATGTTTATGCATTACTCTCCGGTATCTTTATTATATCTAATAATACCTATGACTATCTATGTACCGCTCGTATTGTTTTCTATGCGTACTTTTTGTACATAAGGCTGTACCTTTTCTATATAAATTTGTCTGTTGTTAGCCATAAAATTACGAAAAAGAAACTTAATAAACCAAATTAGTTAATCGACGATTATACTAAACAGGTCATATCTATAAAATATTGCTTATGTTCACTAAGACTCGTCTAATGGTACCCAAGTACAATGAAAAAAAACGTCCTGGGGCCCTCAAGGGGTTAATGTCAGATTTTCCCACATTGTCTTATGACAGCGGTGGGCAACCGGGCGGCTTTCAAAAGGCCTGTGCGCCTCCTCCCCACCTATGAAAAAATGTCCAAATTATCCTTAAAAAAAATAAGATAAAGAATATTGGCATGGAAAGCCGCAGTACAATAGTGTATGTGACCTAGGTCCTAGGTCTCTGGGAAAATATTGACATGCATTCTTGTTCTTATTAACTTGTACTTGTTCGTAATTTGCATTCATAATGTACACTGTGGCTCCATCAGCACTGCTGTCCTGCCGCCAAGCTTGAAGACACTGGCTACTCTCAAATTCTGGGTGGCCGACCTCTGTCGTATGAGGTCAGACGATCGATGATACACTTCCAATTCTATTTGTCGGCGTTCATCATTTAAATTTGCGGCATAAGTTTTACGCCCCGGATGCTCTTGGTTACAGACATCCACAATTTACGGCTGAGGGCCCAGGTGGATTGCCTGCCATGGCTAACGACCACCACCTGCCCGGGACGCATTACACACACCGCCACAAAATCTTCCTTTCTCAATATTTGTATAGGAATCGAGCATTCCGTGCAACCTTTGTACTGTATATACCAATACAGGGAGTCACAGAAGGTGCAACCCATTCACTGGACAATAATGTATTAATGAGACAAGGACACTAAACATGACTATCAACCTGATAGCTGCCCACAATAACAGTACTAGAAGTCAAAGGGGTGAGTCTTTGCCACAAGAGGTGAATGTATTTCAACACCTGCTCCAAATGGGGAGGTGGTGGCAGAGTGGTTAGCGTCTCCAAGTGGCGTTCTCGGTGACCCGAGTTCGATCCCGAGTGAGACCCATAAATCTACATAAAATTTTTCTGTACCGTCGATTCGCCTAAGAACACCCACATGCTGCCCATTAACTCTACTTTGGATTGCGAGTGCATCGGAGGACACAGGGTGGCGGCATGACCCTCTAATTACAGGCGTCACTATAACAATCCTGCCTGCGCCACCACGGGCGAGGGCCAACCATCACAGCTCTCAAGTGTGCCTCCAGGGTCTACCATCCCAGCCTTAGAAGTCACTGCCTAACAGGCACTATAGGCATAAATGTACAAAAAAAAAAAACACCCGTCTTGTCTAAGGCAGTGCTGGCTCCTTAGAGGCAAAGTGTTGACCACTCTGGTGCCACTCTGCCTTCCTGACGGCTGCCATCTTGGTGCCACTCTGCCTTCCTGAGGGCTGCCATCTTGGTGCCACTTGCCTTCCTGAGGGGGTGCCATCTTGGTGCCACTCTGCCTTCCTGAACGGCTGCCATCCTGGTGGCCACTCTGCCTTCCTGACGGCTGCCATCTTGGTGCCACTGTCCTTCCCTGACGACTGCATCTCTGTGCCACTCTGCCTTTCTGACGGCTGCCATCTTGGTGCCACTCTGCCTTTCTGACGGCTGCCATTTTTGGTGCCAACCTTGCCTTCCTGACGGCCGCCATCTTGGTGCCACTTCTGCCTTCCTGACGGCTGCCATCTGGTGCCACTCTGCCTTCCTGACGGCTGCCATCTGGTGCCACTCTGCCTTCCTGACGGCTGCCAAACCTGGGTGCCACTCTGCCTTCCTGACGGCTGCCATCTTGGTACCACTCTGCCCTTTCCCGACGGCTGCCATCTTGGTCACTCTGCCTTCCTTACGGCCGCCATCTTGTTGCCATCTGCCTCCTACGGCTGCCATCTTGGTGTCACTCTGCCTTCCTGACGGCTTCCATCTTGGTGCCACTCTGCCTTCCTTTAGGCTGCCATCTTGGTGCCACCTCGCCTTCCTGACGGCTGCCATCTTTGGTGCCACTCTGCCTTTCCTGACGGCTGCTATCTTGTCCACTCTGCCTTCCTGACGGCTGCCATCTTGGTGCACTCTGCCTTCCTGACGCTGCCATCTTGGGGCCACTCTGCCTTCCTGACGGCCGCCATCTTGGTGGGACGGCCGCTCATACCACCCATGGATTCAGGACGGGGTCCTAGACTGCTCCTTCAAGAACCACATTATAAATGCCGCTGAAGCATTATAAAATGCCGTTCTAAAGCATTAAATAATGCCGGTTCTAAGCATTTAAAAAAAATGCCGTTCAAGCATTAAATAATGCCGGCTAAGCATTAAACAATGCCGTTGAAAGCATTAAATAATCCGTTGAAAGCATTAAATAATGCCGTTGAAAGCCTTTAATAATTGCCGTTGAAGCATTATAAAATGCCGTTGAACATTATAAAAATGCTGTTGAAGACATTATAAAATTGCCATTGAAGCATTAAAATGCCGTTGAAACATTAAAAGCATTATAAAATGCCGTTTTGAAGCATTAAAAAATTCGTTGAAGCATTAAAAGTGGGCCAAACATTTTGGTACATGGGAGATATGCCCTTCATGCCCCGTGCACTTATCAGCGTGGCCTGCGGTGCCACCAAGACCCTTGGGATCACACCCCACCCTGTGGCTTTCTCTGCCCGGGCCCTCAGGGACCCCGGGCATGCCATACATACCCAGCAGGGCTTAGGGACCCCTGGGCATCCCAGGTCTACAGGCAGGTTGGTGAGGTATTAATGATGGGCACAGTGCAGACAGGGGCGGGCCGTCAAGGTGCCCCGGGGGACCCGTAACAAGTCCAGGGACCTCGGGGAGGACCAGGGAGGGTTTTAAAAGGCCTGGGGAGGCAAAAGCCCCCGTATCTCCGACGCCCGACGTGTTATTACTGGGAGACGTCAGTACTATATGGAGGGTGCCCGCCCGGCAGCCCGCAGCTCAGGGTGGCGGGGTGAGTTGTCACGCCACCTCAGCACCCATCGAAAACCCAGAACGTAATTTTCATTGTAATTTGGGGACCATTTTGAAAAGTTTTTAGTGACCCATAAGCAATATTTTATAGCTATGACCTGTTTAGTATCCTTGTCCACTAATTGATTTGGTATATTCAGTTACTTTTCGTAATTTTATGGCTCGACAACATAGAATTATGTATAACAAAGGAAAGATCTGGGCGTGAAGGGGTTAAGCATTTATGCGAGACAATTAAAACAGTCTACAGCTATCTTATACTTACCAAGTATTACAGTTTTGTGTCAACAGTATCTGAGAATTCTTTACAAATAAGGTGTTTACTTCAATGTCATACACTGAATGTTGATGGAAAATCACCAAAATATTCTTCAATCTTTAATGCAAAGCGTTGACAGAGCACTACCGCCTTGTACTGTGTTTAGAATGTAGTGATACAGAAACAGCCGCAGTCAGGAATCATGTCAAGGCAGACTTTTCACAGTAAAATAGTACCTTTATACTAACATAACTGACATCCGCCTGCGTGTGTTGGAGATCCAGGGAGTCCCAGTTTCTATATCTGTTTTGGATCAGTATTTTATCACTATTTCCTTTTCAAGCTTTATATACGTATATACATATAAAGTAAATCCTCTATAATTTGAACTAATTGGGGGTAGACCTGGGTCGAATTGCCGAAAGTCCGTATTATCCGATGGTTACCTTAGCCCCTCCACACAATAATAAGTCACTCAAACATGCCAAAACAGCACAGATTGTATTACTTGTACTCACCAAAACCATTGTATTTATACTAAAACTATAAGTAATCACACTTATGATACCACATGATAATAATAATAACAATACAGATTACAATAGAACATATACACATAAGAACTCATAAACCATCAATTTCTTACTAAAAGACTAGATTATACACCCACACATGTTTCACCTTGTAATGCTTCTATCATACTCCTAAGTTAGCATACACCTCCCTACACACATACACAGATTTAATTATATTCCTCTCTCTCTCTCTCTCTCTCTCTCTCTCTCTCTCCTCTCTCTCTCTCTCATCTCTCCTCCTCTCTCTTTCTCTTCTCTTTCTCTTTCTCTTTCTCCTTCTTTCCTTCTTTTCTCTCTCTCTTTCCCCTCTCTCTTCTCTCTCTCTCTCTCCTCTCTCTCTTCTCTCTCTCTCTCTCTCTCTCTCTCTCTCTCTCTCGTCTTCTCTCTCTCCTCCTCTCTTTTTCCTATCTCTCTCTCCCCCTTTGCTATATAATTGGCAGGATTTCTTGTTATGTAAACCCTTTCACTTGGAAAGGAGGGAAAGTTTTTTCTAATTGTGATTTTAAGGGAATTCCTGGAAGTATCATGTCATGTGAATTGGCTGAAATAGGGACTTTGACATTGTAACAGAAGACAGATTCCAGATTCGTGTTCCAGAATGCCCGAAATGCTAGGAACTAATTTGCAAAACAAATCTATTCCTCAAAAATTTGGAAATTGTGCAAAAGGCAAAACTTGAAAAATTGCAATAATTTTTGAGAAAAAGATTTGCTTGAATTTAGTTTTCTAGCAGTTTTAGGGCATCCTGAACACGATCTGGAATCTGTTTTCAGTTCAATAATTAGAAAGTCCCTTATTTCAGCCTTGAACAAAAATAACGTTGTCTTTTTTAGGGAGGATAAGAAATTTCCTGTCCGTTTTGGTAAGTCTTTTTGGGAACACTATAGATGTGTAGGGCTTTTTAGGGAAAAAACAACTATAGAGGTGGTGGTCTTTTTAGGGAACACTATAGAGGTGGTATGTCTTTTAGGGTACACTATAGAGTGTGGTAAGTATCTTTTTTGGGAACACTATAGAGTGTGGTAAGTCTTTTTAGGGAAAACTATAGAGTGGGTAAGTCTTTTTAGGGGAACACTATAGAGTATGGTAAGTCTTTTTTAGGGAACACTATAGAGTGTGGTAAGTCTTTCTAGGGAACACTATACAGTGTGGTAAGTATTTTTAGGGAACACTATAGAGGTAGTAAGTCTTTTTTAGGGATCACTATAGAGTGGTAAGTCTTTTTAGGAACACTATAGAGGTGGTAAGTAGGTTCCTAAGAAGTCCCTATTTCAGCCAATTAACAATGACATGACACTTCGAGATATTCTTTAATAATCACAAATTAGACAAAACTTACTCCTTTACAAGTGAAATGGTTTGGCAATAACAGAACGCTTGCAATGTAAGGTAAGGGTCAGTTGGACATTCTTTTTTAACTTATTATTGTTATTCCTTCATCATCATCTTATTCCTCCTCCTCCTCCTCCTCTTCTTCTTCTTCTTTTCTTCCTTCAACCACACCACCACACCACCACATACTACCACTACTTCTCACTTATATAACCAAAATGAGAATTCATACTACCACCACCACACCACAACCACACCACACTACAACTACTACCACACAACCACCACACCACACACTACCACTACCACTACTTCCCACCTATATAACCATAGGGGAAGGCATACTACCACCACCACCACCAACACCACCACTTCTATCATTTACAGTACGTAGTGATGGTAGTATGTCCCCTCTTTCCCCCCTCTCCCTTTATAAAGCTACAGGTACAGTGCAGGGGGGGTTATAGAAAACGTGGCATGAAGGTGACTATGGAGGGCAAACTTATATAATATTGCTTTATGTACTCTTGTGTGCTTTGTCAAACCTTTTTTTTCGATGTATTTATGGTTAAAGGCAAACGTGAATATGGACATTTTTTAATATGGAATTTTTTAAACTTTTTTTTTAATGGGTGCTTTTCCCCCAAAAAAATCTAGGTTTATTTAGTTTGAATCTTTTGGGTTTTTTTTAGTTCGAAATTTAGTTATTTTTTATTGTGGATTTATTTAGGATTTTTTTTAAAGTTTTTGTTTCTGGTTGCGACCTATGCATTATTTTTCTTTTTATTTGGTATTGATATTATGTGGATGTGATAACACTCTCTCTCTCTCTCTCTCTCTCTCTCTCTCTCTCTCCTCTCTTCTCCTCTCTCTCTCTCTCTCTCTCTCTCTCTCTCTCTCCTTCTCTCATCCTCTCTCCTCTCTCTCTCTCTCTCTCTCTCCTCTCTCTCTCCTCATCTCCTCTCTCCTTTTCCTCTCTCTCTCTCTCTCACACCAACTGGAAATGGGGGAATAACTCTTTCTCTCTCAATACCCTTTCTCTCATACAGCAATACCCAATTTAATACCCTGTTTAATACCCATCCAATACCCGTTCAGTACTCACGGGTGGGCGTGGTCGTAGTAGTATCAGTAGTGGGCGTGGAAACCGTCCCCTCAGCCCCAGGGGTCACATGGGGGCTGGTGGGCGTAGGGGTCACCGGGAGGTAGTTAGCGGGGGTCCTGGGGTAATGACCTCGATTGGGGAATAGGGGGATCTGGTCAATGCTTCGGGGTCATATGCAGCAACATATGTATGTACTTCCCTGGTCGCTGTCTTCCCCTGCCTCTAAGATCCCCCGAGTCCTCCCCTATGACAGGCCCCGCCAACCGGGTCTCTTGGGAGGGTATGGGTATGCCCGTGCCCCGATACCCATGTCCTCCATACCCAGGGCTACCATGCTCCCGAGACAACCACTTGTTATGGGGTATAGCAAAATACCGTTGAAAGCATTAAATAATGCGGTTGAAGCATTATAAAATGCCGTTGAAGCATTATAAGATGCCAAACATTTGGTACATGGAGATATGCTCTTCATGCCCCGTGCACTTGATCAGCGTGGCCTGCGGTGTCACCAAGACCTTGTATCACACCCCACCCTGTGGCTTCTCGCCCAGGGCCCCTCAGGGACCCCGGGGCATTGCCAGACATACCCAGCAGGGCATTAGGGACTCCTGGGCATCCCAGATCTACGAGGCAGGTGGTGAGGTATAATGATGGCACAGTGCATAACAGGGCGGGCCGTCAAGGTGCCCCCGGGGGACCTGTAACAAGCCAGGGACCTCGGGGGAGGACAGTGAGGGTTTTAACGGCCTGGGGAGGCAAGACCCCGTATCTCCGACGCCCCGACGTGTTATTACTGTGAGATGTCAGTACTACATGGAGCTGCCCCGCCCGGCAGCCCGCAGCTCAGGGTGGCGGGGTGAGTTGTCACGCCACCTCAGCCACCCATCGAAACCCAGAACGTAATTTCCATTGTAATTTGGGTACCATTAGACAACTTTAGTGAATATAAGCAATATTTTATAGATATGACCTGTTTAGTATCCTTGTCCACTAGCTAATTTGGTATATTCAGTTACTTTTCGTAATTTTATGGCTCGACAACATACTATTTTTTATAACAAAGGAAAGATCTGGGTGTGAAGGGGTTAAGCATTTATGCGAGACAATTAAAACAGTCTACAGTTATCTTATACTTACCAAGTATTACAGTTTTGTGTCAACAGTATCTGAGAATTCTTTACAAATAAGGTGTTTACTTCAATGTCATACACTGAATGTTGATGCAAAATCATCAATATCTTCTCCAATCTTTAATGAAAGCGGTTGACAAACGTTTGAGGGTATGGGTATGCCCGTACCCCGATACCCATGTCCATACCCAGGGCTACCATGCTCCCGAGACAACCACTTGTTTTGGGGTATGGCATTAGTCGGGAGAAATACCCCGCCGTTTCTATCTCTCCCGAAGTGACTTTCCCTTTCGGCCTTTTCTGGGTGCCTGGGGCGAGATGGGATTACTGGGGCGTCGTATTTCACCAGTATGTCACCCTAGTTCTCCACCCCGAAAACCCGGCTGGAACCGCCTACTTGTATCCCGGTTCTTCGTCCTCCACCCCAATTCGGTTCCGGATCGATGGTTTCATGTGTAGGGCCTCTGAAAGGGCCTTTAGGGCGGTACACAATGTTCCCATAGTTGTAGTCAGAGCCCCCCGTGCCCCTGGAGTAGGGTTGCCCTTATTTTTCGAAAGTCGGAATTTTTATCGGGACGGGCAGTTTTCTGGTTTGAATCCAATCACAAACAACGTGTGTAAAATATTTTTGAAATCAATTAATATTTAGATGTCGCTCAATGAGGTGAAAGTTCGGAAATTTTGGAGAAAAAAAGTGGTATTTTACAATGTTACAGATGTGTATGTAATTGGAAATTAGGACATATTTTGCTCGATTATTACCAAATACATGCTAAATAACATAATTGCTTTACATACTTTTGGTTCTAGGTCTCCCTCGTTACGAGCATTAGCCCCTCAAGGGGGGGGGGGGGTCTCATGGGCGCCCATCTGCCACTCATTGTCGCCTAGTTCGCAGAGGTCACTGAAGATTTGCGGGCGTCAAGATGGCCACGGCGGTGACTTTCGACGACTTGAAGCAAGTATTGCCTCTGTTCTTCATCTTTCGTGAGGGCCAGGTTGAACTGCTGCATAAGCACCACACCCCGTTCAGCGAAATCGTTCGTCACAGCCAAGGCCCTCACTCTGCGCGCCGCTTCCATGTAGTTGGGGTCCTGGGACCATGCTGTAGGGTCGTTGCGGAGGAAGTCGCGTTTCAGACGCAGGATTGTGAAGAAGTCCGCCGTGCTGGTGGTGACGAAGTGGGCCACGGTTTTGCTCGGAATGGCTTCGATGGTGGCGTCGACTTGAGCCAGCCGCCGAAGAGGATCATCTGACCCCTCCTCTTGCTCCATAGCCTTGAGCATGTCCCGCTTGATCGAGGCTGGCAAGTTGTCATCGAAGAACGCCAATCCCACGATTCTCTCGCTCAGGTACCACAGGTGGCGACGGAACGCTGTGGATGTCGCCTTGCTCACTGCCTTGTCGGGGTAAGCCAGCAGCGCCACCTCTTCTTCACTTGGCCTGTCGCCATCATGTTCTCGAGCTCGAGGCGGCGGAACTCCTTATCAATGTTATCTGCGGATCTGCTGTTGATTTCTTCGTGCAGTTTGAGGTGAGATTCGACTGGAAGAGATATTATAGGAGAGGTGGTGGTGGTAGGGGGGGGGAGGGGGATGGTGAGTAAAGGTGTGTGTGTGTGTGTGTGTAAATATAATATACGGCAATTTTTTATCACACACACATACAAAAAAAAACATTTCACCCTCCTCTTCTTACTCATTCACCATCTTTCAAACTACTACTACTACTACTACTACTACTACCACAACAACAACCACTTTTACTACTACTACCAGCATAACCTTTTCCCTCCCTTCCCACCCGCCAGGGTGGCATGGTTGGTAGAGTCGTGGACTCGCGTGCAGAGTCCCTGCATTCGGTCAGCGGTTGGAGTCCACCAAGTTCGTCCTGGCGTGGTGGCGCTTTGTATAGTCAATAACCTTGTAGTTGGTACTTGCAAAGTGTCTAGATAGGATCAAAGTATCTTATATATCTCATCCCTCTCCCCTACCTCTTTTTTTTTTTTTTTTTTTTTTTTTTTTTTTTTTTTTTTTTTTTTTTTTTTTTTTTTTTTACATCACAAGGAACTGGCCAAAGGACACAACAAAAGGGGTAACACAAAGCCGGCTTAGTTGCCAGCCCCTATAAAGAGACAGTAAGAGAATAAAATAAAAAAGAGGGGTGAGCCAATTTATTTGGGGAGGTGTCTTGTTACTCTTCTTTAGAAAAGTTTTAAAGGTCATAGGAAAGGGAAAAATAGAAACAGGAAGAGAGTTCCAGAGTTTACCAGTGAAAGGGATAAAAAGAGTAAAGATACTGATTAACTCTTGCATTAGGAAGATGGACAGAATAGGGATGAGAATGAGTAAAAAGGGTCTTGTGCAGCGAGGCCGCGGGGGGGGGGGGGGGGGCATGCAGTTAGCAAGTTCAGAAGAGCATTGAAAATGAAAATAACGGTAGAAGAGGAGCAAGAGAAGCAACTTGCGGCGGTGATTTAAAGATTGAAGACAGTCAGTCAGAGGAGAGGAGTTTAGAGACGAAAAGTTTTTTAAACTAAACCCTGTTTAGGAGAGCTGTATGAGTGGATCCTCCCCAAACATTTTGAGACATACTCCATACATGGGTGGATAAGGCCCCTGTAGAGAGCAACAATTGGGAGGGAGAAAAAAGAAAAGAAAAAAAAGGAACGCAGACGCCACAGGACACCTAACTTCCCTAAAAGCTGTTTTTAGCAAGAGATGAGATGTGAGATTTCAGTTCAGGTTTTTAGAAAAAGGATATCCTAGAATGTTCATTGTAGAAGAAGGAGACAGTTGAGTGTCATTAAAGGAAAAAGGGGATATTTTATCTGGAAGGTTTTGTCGAGTAGATAGGTGAAGAAATTTGGTTTTTGAGGCATTGAACAAACAAGGTTTGCTTTGCCCCAATCAGAAATTTATAGAAAGATCAGAAGTTAGGCGGGTTTGGTGGCATTCTTTTCCGTGAATCACTTAGTTTTCCCGTTGAGTTGGACGTCCTGATAAAACGAGAGAGAGAGAGAGAGATGTCTGGTCATGTCTCTCCTACATGTCACCACTACAGCTACTAAATACCACTGCCACTGCCACATATCACCACTATCACTCCACCACAACCCCACAAACCCACCAACCCCAATACTTAATAACCAAGGATTTGACCACAACAGTAGGTTGGTTATAGTTTTGGGCTGGCCACCCCACTGCCGTGTGGTGGAAATCGGCGGCCAGCCCATATCAGAGAACGTTAGTGAGATCTCGTCATTTACTTTAAATTTTGTGTTTTTTGGTTTACTTCTCTCTCTTTTCTCTCCTCTCCTCTCTTCTCTCTCTCTCTCCCCTCTCTCTCGCTCTCTCTCTCCTTCTCCTCTCTCTCTCTCTCCTCTCTCCTCTCTCTCTCCTCCTCTCTCTCTCTCGTCTCTCTCCCCTCTCTCTCTCCGCTCTCTCTCTCTCTCTCTCTCCCTCTCTCTCTCCTCTTTCTCTCCTCTCTTTTTTTTTCCCCTTTTCTCTCCTCTCCTCTCTCTCTCTCCTCATCTTCTCTCTCTCTCTCTCTCTCTCTGGGGGGAGAATCATTGGCGTTTTGTGCTGGAGTATATCGTTAATTGTGGCGGGTAATCTGTTGTCTATGCTTAACAGTGCATGAGGGGGGGGGGGGGGGGGGGGGGGGGGGGGGGGGGGGGTGGGGGGGGGGGGGGGGGTGAGGGGGGGAAGGAGGGGGGGAGGGGGGGGGATGGGAAGGGGAAGGAAGTAAAGGGGGGGGAAGGGGTAAGAGGGAAGGAGGGAGGGAGGGGAAGGGAGGGAAGAGGGGGGGAAGAGGGGGAAAGGGAAGAGAGGGGGGGGAGGGAAGGTTAAAAACATTTGTAGAAAATTTTTTATTTACTTTCCTGCCCTTCTTTAAAACAAAAAAAAGGGGGAAAAAAAAAAGGGGGGAAAAAAAAAAAAAAAAAAAAAAGGGGGGGAAAAGGGAAATTTAAAAAAATACAATTGGGACTAAAATTTGGAATATTTTTTTTTTTAGTTTCCCTAACCCTCTTCCTTCCCCTCTTCTTCCCCCTCCAATCCCTAACCTTCCCCAAACCCCCCCCCCCCCCATCCCCCCCACCTCCCCCCGCCCCCCCACCCCCCCCCCCCCCCCCCCCCCCCCCCTCCCCCCCAACCCCTTCCACTTTCCCAAAATATTCTGTGCTTTAGGTCTCTCTCCTTCTTTTCCCCTTCCCCTCTTCTCTCCCCTCTCTCTCCCCTCTCTCCTCCTCTCTTCTCTCCCTCTCTCTTCTCCTCCTCTCTCTCCCCATTTAAAAGGTAAAAAAAGAAAAGTGGGTGTAACGCATTGCTTGAAAAGAAGAGAAAAGGAGAGAGAGAGAGAAAGAGGGAAGAGAGAGAGAAGAGGAAAGAGAGAGGGAAAAGGAAAAGGGAGAGAGAGAGAAGAAGGGAAAAGAGAGAGAAAGATAGGAAAAAGGAAAGAGAGAAAAGAGAGAGGAGGAGAGCAAAAGCCAGTCACGATCACCTTTAAATACAACACTCAGTAAATTGAAAAAATTTATTAATAATTAACCCTTCATTTAAAATTCAAAAAGATTTTATTGACCTCCCCCCACTTCAGCGGGTCGCCGGCAAAAGTTGTAAAATATTCTGATTTAATTATTCCTTTAAATTTTTCCCCAAATTTTACTAAAAGGAGGGGTTTTTTTTTTTTGAAAATTTTTGATTTTTTTTTAATTTCTTTCCCTCTCCCCTTTTTGTTTTTCCCATTTCCTTTTTTTCCCCCCTCTTTTCTTTTCTTCTTTCCTCCCCCTCTCCCCTCTCCCTCCTCTCTCTCTCTCTCTCTCTCTCTCTCTCTCTCTTCTCTCCTCTCTTCCCCTCCCTCTCTCTCTCTTTTCCCCTCTCTCTCTTCTCCCCCCCCTCTCTCTCTCTCTCTCCTCTCTCTCCCCTTTTCTCTCTCTCCTCTCCCCTCTCCCCTCTTCTCAGTCTCGCTTACTTTTTATCTGTCTATCTCGCTCTTCTGTCTGTCTCTCTTCTCTCTGTCTGTTCCTCTCTTGTTTGTCGCCTCTTTTTTTTTTTTCTTTTTTTTTTTAAACATACAATAACTAAACCCAAAGGTGCACTGTCGTGTGCACCTATTTTAAGGGAAATTTACACATAAATAAAAGACCTAAAAACAAACATTATATACTTTTTATCATCACTAAAGTGTTTTTGGGGCCCCTGTTGTGTCACTAGTGTCACAGTATCACTAGCCTCAGCGGGGTGGGCTTCAACAGTCTCCACCGATTGGCCCCCCAAACTTTACACTTGTGGGTTCTCTCCTGGAGTGGGGGCAGGGCCGTAAAAAATTTTTCCACATCCTGGAGCCCATGCCCACAAGGTGCGTTGGTGCTGGCTGCACGGAACCGGCACCCCCCACTGCATCACCACTGGTAAACCGTTCTCGTGCTGGGTGGCGACTCTCGGAGGCTGTCGAACCCAGCCAGGGGTGGCACTCCCTCACCTGTGCCTTTTGGAATACCACAAGCGCCCGAATCCCCGCGTTTCCAGTGGTCAGAGGACTCACTGGCTCGAAAAAGGGCGGTGATTCTGGGGGTCTGAGGGGCTGCAGCATCCACCATCGCCTGCTCGACCTGGGTGTGTCCGCCTCCCCATGTGGCGGCTGCACACGACATCCAAGAGGGGCGGCGTACTCTAAGTAAGGCCGTATCTGGGCCCTTCAGGCAAGAGCTTCCCCCCCCGTCGAGGAATCTGGCTACCCTTCGCGGGCAGAACCCGTGAGGGCCTTTTTTTTGCAATTTTTTGATGTGGCCGTCAAAAATTAGCTTCGGTCCACCTCTACTCCCAAACCTTGACGGCTTCCCGGGGTGGGGGAGAAACGCACAAACCGAGCCTCCCTTCCACTGCGGCCCGGGGGCTGGGGGCGAAAAACCACCATTGCCTGTGTTTCTCCGGAGCAAAGTTTTACCTGCCAACGTGTCCCCCTCCTGTTAACACCAGCTCTGATTGATCTCATCAGCACCGCCCCCTGTCTGTCGCGGGGTGAGCAGGAGAGTACATCATCAGCGTAAGCCGAGACTGCGGCAGTGCCGGGGAAAATCGTCCACGTAGATTTTCCACAGGACTGGCCCCCAGCACAGGGCCCTGTGGGACTGATGTTCCGGGGAGGGACTCTGGCCCGCCCGTTAACGACGACCTGAGGATTCTTCCCTCAGGTATCCACCCAGGAGCAGCAGGAATTTCCCCCGGTGCCTTTTGTGATTTTTCGAGAAGGCCCCCGTGCCCCCCTGTCAAGGCACCCGATATGTCAAGGGCCCCACGACAGGGCCTGGCCGTCATCCAGGGCTCCGCCGTTTCGGGTTAGAAGCATCAGTAGGGCAAGGTGGACCCCTCCGGTCTGAACCCAAACTGTTGGTCCGAGAGGAGGGGAGTTGTCGCTGAGGTGACGACAGATTACCTCTGCCACGATCCCTCGAACACTTTTCCCCACCCCAGACAGCAAGGGGATGGGCCTGTATTTTTTGGGGCAGATCTGGAACTCCTCTTTGAACAGGAACCACTCAGCCTCCTTCCCCCGCTGAAGGCCCAAAGTTTCCTGCAGGGCAGGCAGTGAAAACTGTGGTGAGAGGGCAGACAGCTCCCGGGGCATGTTTTAACAATGCGGGCTGAGTCTCAGGGGCCGTGGCTTTTTTGGTGTCGGCCTCGCAGGGTGTGCTCGGGCCTGCGCCTGCGTCACATCCACCTTGTGGACTTTTCTCTTCACACTGTCTGCTTCCAGAATAGGCGGGGGCTGCTGGGGGGGCCTCCACCTTCATCTTTGCAGAAAGAGATTAGCCAAGCAGCTGAGCCTTCTCCTTGCTGCTGACAGCTGCTGTTCCGTCCTGCTTGGTGCGGGGAGGAATTGAATCTTGGCGGCTGATTCCCGGGTTTTTTTTCCTTAACCAGGGACCACCAAAGTCTTGTTTCCCACGCCTGGGCCTCGTAGTTTGCGGCGCAAGTCCTCCTCCCACTTTTTTATGGCCCATTTGCTGGACACCACGATCCTCCTGCAGGCCGCTCGGTGCAGGTCCTATTTGCGCCGAGTCGGATTCTGCTTGAAGCAGGCCACGCTGAGTACTTGGCCTCGGCAGCAACACGGCAACGGTAGCCAAACCATGGCTGATGCGTGGGCTTGGTGGTGTAGTCGCGGTGTGGCACATGGCGTCCTTCTCTCTCCCCTCTCTCTTTTCTCTCCCCTCTCTCTCCTCTCTTTCTCTTTCCTCTTTTCTCTTCTCTCTCTCTTTTCCCCCTCTCTCTCTCTCTCTCTCTCTCTCGCTCTCGCTCTCGCTCTCGCTCTCGCTCTGGCTCTGGCTCTGGCTCTGGCTCTGGCTCTGGCTCTGGCTCTCGCTCTGGCTCTGGCTCTGGCTCTGGCTCTCGCTCTCGCTCTCGCTCTCTCTCTCTTCTCCTACACATTTCCTCCTAAAATATGAAGGGAAAGGAAGAATAGGAGAGAAAAAAAGACAAAACCAGACAAGAGGGAATATTTTTTCCTTATTCTCCTCACCTCAAAGAAAATATGATTCACTGACCCGAAAAAATACAAAAATAGTACACATAAAAGCATGTCAAAAAAAAAAAATTCACAGCCAAGTCAGAATTTTTTTTTTATGAAAATTATGAATGGGAAAATACTTGTATTTATTTATCGTGACGACATAATTTTGTGATTCCCTTAAATATGATAAGAAAAGAGATAAAAGTTAATGTTTTGTTATTTGCAAGAGAAAAATCTTAAAAAATTCCCTTAAATCTGATAAAAAAAGATAAAAAGATGATGGTGTTGTATAACTTGCAAGAGAATGAGGAAGAAGAGAAATGAGAGGGAAGGGAATAAATGAGGGAGATAGGGAGAGAACATAAGAACATAAGAAAATAAGGAAGCTACAAGAGGCCTTGAGGCCTACACGTGGTAGTTCCTGTAGGGATAATGATAGGAGAGTAAAGATGGGAGAGCGAATGATGAAGAGGAGGAGGAGGAGGAGGAAGAAGAGGAGGAACACAAGTAATAGAAGGGGAAGGAAGATAAGGAAATGAAAACAGGTAGGATAGTGAAAGACAGAGAGAGAGAAAGAAAGAGAAAGAGAGAGAAAGAGAAGGAGCCAATAACTGACCATGCTTTCTCTTTTATCTCACTCTCTTCAATTCTCATCCATCATTTTTGTCGCCACCCAATCTTCCATTCCTTGTCTTCCTCCTGCCACCCATCCATCACTCCTCCTCCTCCTCCTCCTCCTCCTCCTCCTCCTCCTCCTCCTCCTCCTTCTCCTCCCCAATGTTACATACGTAAATTTATCAATTGTATTTAACAAACAGGTGTTTACTGTTTAAACTTTTTTCTCCTGTAATTACTAACGTCCATTTAACATTTGCCTTGTTAGTGATTTTATTGTTACCAGCGTTGCATTTTGTCTGTAAATTGTATCCAAAGACGAAGTTTGAACTCCGACCCCTTTATAGGAATTCCCAAGGGACTAAAATCTGACCGCGACCCAGTTAGGGTGCTCTGACCGTTGACTGCAACCACGAAAGGGACTGACCTTTGACCGCGTAAATCCAAGTAAATTACTTCAACCGCGTCCCTCTTCCTAAATTGTCGTACGCATAAAGCAGGTGGAGGTGTCATTCCTTACATCTATTATAATAATATAAGCGAAAGTATGTCTGTCTGTCTGTCTGTCTGTCTGTCTGTCTGTCTGTCTGTCTGTCTGTGTGTGTGTGTGGTATAGGTTCCGCCCCCCGTGGCGCAAACACCTCATATGGGACTTTTGGGAAACAGGTTGACCAGGGAAGGTCATAAGCCCCCTTATGAGATGATCCGATTCACTTTTTTTTTTCTTTTTTTATCAGCCTATTAGCGAGAATTTTGAAAACAAAAGTGGGTTGTGAGAATTGAGGAAGCCTTGATGTAGGGTGATGGGTAATGGGTGAGAGAATGGGTGGGGATTGGGTAATGGGGGTGGGGTGATGGGGAGTGAATGGGTGGGGGGTGATGGGTGATGGGTGAGGGAATAGGTGGGGGGTGATTGGGGAATGGGTGAGTGAATGGGTGTGTGGTGATGGGTAATGGGTGAGTGAAGGGTGGGGGGTGATGGGGAATGGGTGAGTGAATGGTGTGTGGTGATGGGTAATGGGTGAGTGAATGGGGTGGGGGGTGATGGGTAATGGGGGGAGTGGAATGGGGGGTGTGGTGGATGGGTAATGGGTGAATGAATGGGGGGGGTGAGTGAATGGGTGGGGGGTGATGGGTAATGGGGGAGTGAATGGGTGTGTGGTGATGGGTAATGGGTGAGTGAATGGGTGGGGGGTGATGGGTAATGGGTTGGTGAATGGGTGTTGGTGATGGGTAATGGGTGAGTGAATGGATGGGGGTGATGGGGAATGGGTGAGTGAATGGGTGGGGGGGGATGGGTGAGTGAATGGGTGTGTGGTGATGGGTAATGGGTGAGTGAAGGGGTGGGGGGGGATGGGTAATGGGTGAGTGAATGGGGTGTGCTGATGGGTAATGGGTGAGTGATGGGTGGGGGGTGATGGGTAAGGTGAGTGAATGGGGGGGGGGTGATGGGTAATGGTGAGTGAATGGGGTGTGTGGTGATGGGTGAGTGAATGGGGGGGGGATGGGTAATGGGTGGTGAATGGGTGGGGATTTATGGGTAATGGGTGAGTGAATGGGTGTGTGGTGATGGGGGGAATGGGTGAGGTGAATGGGTGTGTGGTGATGGGTAATGGGTGAGTGAATGGGTGGGGGGTGATGGGTAATGGGTGAGTTGAATGGGTGGGGGGTGATGGTAATGGGTGTGTGGTGATGGGGAATGGGTGAGTGAATGGGTGAGGGGGGGATGGGTAATGGGTGAGTGACTGGGTGGGGGGTGATGGTAAAGGGTGAGTGAAGGGTGTGTGGTGATGGGGTTATGGGGTGAGTGAATGGGTGTGTGGTGATGGGTAAGGGTGAGTGAATGGGTGGGGGGTGATGGGTAATGGGTGAGTGAATGGGTGTGTGGTGATGAGTAATGGGTGAGTGAATGGGTGGGGGGTGATGGTTTAATGGGTGGGGGGAATACATACATTTCTACATTTCCTGATTTCAGGAAAGTTAGAAGGGGCTATCTGGAGAGTCCATGTTTGGTGGGCCAAAGGCCCACCAAACACAGGTGGTGGGCCGAAGGCCCACCAATAGCCCTCCGCAGGAGCTAGCCAAAAAGTCCGCCCGGAGGGCGGCTTTGCGGCTAGTCAAAGATAATTTGCAAGCAATCGAAATCGCTAAAGTAAATAAAGATCATTATGACTCAGTCTACGCAAAGATTAAACTAAACGGTAAATTGCTAACAATTGGGACAATATATCGTCCTCCCAAATCAAATGCGGAAGTAGATTGCCTCTTGTTTGACGAGATAAAGTCAGTTGTCAACAATTAACGATACAATTATATGTGGAGATTTTAACCTACCTTGTATAAACTGGAATAATAATTCTCCTGATAGAGAAGGTATGCGATTGCTTGATATGGTAAACGAAGTATATTTAAGTCAGGTGGTCCGTGAGCCTACAAGGGATAATAGTATCCTAGATTTAGTTTTCACTACCGACATTGATCAGATTGATTACTGCGATATAGGTGAACATTTGGCAAACAGTGATTACAGGTTAATCAGATGCGGCATAAATTGCAATATAGACATCACAGAAAATCGGTTATTAGTTCCTAATTATAATAAAGCAGATTTAACGAAGATCAGCAGGGTACTAAGCGAAGTTGATTGGATTGGCCTACTAAATAGTAATAACGCCGAAAACATGTGAAATTTATTCACAAATAAACTCCAATCGGTGGTTGAAAAACATGCTCCCATGGTAAGAAAAAGTTTGAATAACATAAACAGACCCTGTTGGATGACTAATGAGACTCAACAAATCATTGGCAGTAAGCGCCGAGCGTATGAAGTTTACAAGCGATCAAATGCAGACTGCAATTCTAGAGAATACAATGACGTAAAGCGTCGTTGCAAAGGATTAATTAAATCTAAAAAGCGCGAGTATGAAGAAAAAATTGCAAAGGAATCCAAATCAAACCCGAAAAGGTTCTTTAAATACGTTCGAAGTAAGAAAAACGTCAATACATGTATTGGGCAACTGAAAGATAAAAATAACATCTTGGTAAATGATAAAAAGATTATGGCGCTCGTACTCAATGATTACTTTAATGCGGTTTTGTTTAAGAAGACGAACCTCCATTACCAGAACCAGTAAACATGTATGCGGGACTCGATAGTGATTGATTGGTAATAAGAGAGAGAACATTAGACGAAATATCAAAGTATTTGCAGAAACTTGATCTAGCAAAATCCGTGGGGGTGGACGAAATCTCGCCGCGATTACTTCGCGAATGTCACAGTCAACTTTCGCTCCCATTAAAGATTATTCTCAATAAATCGCTAATGGACAAAAAGGTTCCTGGTATGTGGATATTAGCGAATGTTACACCGATATTCAAGAAAGGGTGTAAGAGCCCTAGCAAGTAATTATCGCCCAATTAGTCTAACGTCTGTGATTGTTAAACTATTTGAGAAAATATTGCGGGATAAAATAGTGTCTTTTCTCGATGAAAAAAACTCAATATTAAACTCCCAGCATGGATTTCGAAATATGAGATCCTGCTTAACAAACCTATTCGATTTTTGTTCTGTCATTTATTCAAACCGGGACGCTAAAATTCCCTAAGATATAATATACCTTGATGCTCAGAAAACCTTCGATTCAATTCCCCATAAGCGACTTTTGACCAAGCTAAGGGCACATGGCTTAGGAGAGCAATTATGTTCATGGATTGGCGATTGGCTTTCAAATCGTAAACAATGGGTAGTAATAAATGGCGAGGCATCTGATTGGTTAGATGTTACTAGTGGGGTGCCTCAGGGCTCGGTCATGGGTCCTACTCTTTTTCTGATATATATCAATGATCTGGACTGCGAACTTGTATCTAAAATATCGAAATTAGCAGATGAAACCAAATTAGGCTTAAAGCATATACTAGAGAAAACTGCGAAATCACACAACGTGATCTCGACAAACTATCGGATTGGAGTGATAAATGGCTATTAAAATTCAATTCCGATAAATGTAAAGTAATGCAGATAGGCAACTATAACCTCATATATAACTATCAAATGCAATATAAATCGTTAACTGAAGTACAAGTGACGACAGATTATATCACGACAGATAGGTGAAAAAATTGGGTTTTTGAGGCATTGAACAAAACAAGGCTGTAGAATATGCTATTAGCCCTAATAAATAATAATGCCTATACATGACTACATTTTTATAGATGGTAATAAAGCCATACAATTCATGGTGCATATTTCCAACAAAATCAAACCCTTAAATGTCGTAAGAACTATATTATTATACGACTTAAATAAGGCAACACATTTACATATACAATACAGGAAGCGTAGTGTAGGAGTATGCAATCTCAGTCGTCGTATAGACATGAATTCTACTAATAGACACTAATCATTTATTAATATTATATATGGTAAAACTATATTAATTCGTAGTATCACCAGCCCACTAATTAAATAAACCTAATCAATGAAGTCAATGACTACATGTGGTACTCCAAGGACTCGAACTTAGGACACACACAAAACAAAAAAAGTGACACATCAAAAAGTTCGGCGCACCAAGCACTAGGCTATGAACACAGTTAAACATTTAAGCACATACTCACGATATATAATCCCTTTTCGAATACTGGATATTAATCTAAGCATATTCTTAAACCAAATTGCAGTATAATAGTTTAACGATTGCACGATTGGAAGGTGTAATAAAATAAGGGAACGTGATGCATATCACGGAGACATAAATTCATAATATAAGGTAAAAAATTGTTATTCTTCACAAATTAAATGAAAAGTAGTGCCTATGATACTATTTGAGACAAAACCACATCGTCAATTGCCAAGTGAACAAATACAGTAGACTTAAATAATGTAAGTATGTAATCCAGATGCATTTACTTAAATAATTTGGCTACTGGAAGTGAACATGGATTAGTGACCAAATATGGCATGGAACGAAAAAAATAACGTTATTAGCCGGTTACAGGGATTTCAAAATAGCGTTTTTGCTCAGGAACAGTAAATATGATAACGTTTTCGTTTCCGTTTTTGTTCCGAGCATAATTTCGTTTGTTTCGGTTTTCGTTTTCGTTCCCTTAAACCGTTTCCAAGCCCTGTAAGTAACACACGGAGTAATGAAACACAGTGGGAAAGGAATAACATGCAAGGAAAATGTGACAGGATGAGTTAGAGAGAGAGAAAGAGAGAGAGAGAGAGAGAGAGAGAGAGAGAGAGAGAGAGAGAGAGAGAGAGAAAGAGAGACACAGTTGGCCAACGGTCAGCGTAGGGAGAGGACTTGCGCTTAAAAAGCTCCTGCCTCCAACCCCGTTACAGCAACACAAGCTGTGAATCTTTTCATTCCTTTCTCTCTAACTTTCCATCTGCTCACTTGCCTAGATTCTCTGCTCCTTATACTGACAGACCGAACCCTGAAGGAAGAGCCGTTTAGGGCTCGCCATGATGGGGCCTTTATAGCAAGGTGGGGTCAGTGAGGTACAGAGAGGCACACCGCTGTTAGGGTGTTAGGTGTTAGGTTTTCCCACTTGCTGGGCATCTCAGGCTTTCCCTAAGGTCACTCCCTACGACCCCTGGAGGGGGAGGAGGTTAGACCTGGGGCTAGGCGTCTGAGAATAGGCAGGCCTTCGAGCAATTTCTATCCTTTCCATTATATGGAAATGACTGGATTACTGGATTGGCGGCACCACTAACCCTGCCGCCACCCCCTCTCTCAGCCAGCCAACCAGCCCCGCCCCCGCCACTACCCCGTCTCACCAACCTACCGCCTCCATGACTCACCACCAACCTCCACTTGAAAGAGAGGATTCCGGGTCATCCAGGCAACACACGACTGATGATGAGCAGGACATGGACATCACACCTCCTGACAACGGGTCCAGCACACCCAAAACGACAAACCTACGACAAGGGGACTTGCTTTCCCGCCGCCCCCGAAAAAACCCGAAAAACCCCCCACGCAAAGCTCCTACCCTCTTTTCCCCAACCCAAGAGATTCCCTACCTTCCACTAGTACTTGACTAACATCGCCAACCCCGAGCCATGGAAAGGGTTAAAGGCCCCAAACCCCAGGCCCGCAAAGACAGAAATGCCCCTCTTCCGACATACCCACCACCTCCCCTGGTCGGGAAACCTGGCGACACGCCACCTGGACCCCCCCAAACCATTCGCCAAAATCAACTCCCCGCCCTCAAAACTGGCCCCTCAACTGTTTAACCTATAACAACCCTAAGGTTGCAAAATTTCCCCCCCCAAGGGCAGATTTTTTATCCCCAAGGCCAAAGGGGCGCCTTTCCCAAGCTATTTCACCCCCGGAAGAAAAACAAAACCCCCACCCAAAAAACACGAAATTAAATGTTTAAACCCAAATCCGCCCCACCCAAACCTTTTTGGGGACACCTGGTACAGCCCCATCCCACCAAAATCACAATAGTGAGGGGTTTTTCCCCCCCCTCCCCGCGGGCCCCTTTCAAAAAACACCCCCCAAATTCCTGGGAGTCCCCGAACCTCCACAATGGAGTTCAACAGTCATTCGCCCACACGGAAGGAAAACCAAAATTGTGGACCTGGGGGTGGGAAAACCTTTTTAAAAAACCTCCCCCCCCTTCTCCCCGGACCCCAAACGCCTGCTACCGCGCACGCTTTGGGGGGCCCACACCCATCTAGCTCCCGGGCCCAAGAAATGGGTTTGCAGCCCCCCTCAAAAACACCTAAAAATATTTCTCTAGGGAAAATTTCAAAGAAAAACAAATTCATCGTCTGCCCCCCCGCGGGCAAAGTACCCCCAGGAATAAAGCAAAGGAGGCGCGGCCGCCCCTTCTGGAACGGGCCCAAGCCGTGGGGGAAGAAACCCCCGGGCTCCCCAACCCTTCACTGGGGCCTCCCGAAGCCCCCCCCCGCCAATCAAATCCCCACTCTCGGGATTCCCCCCCCAAAAACCTGCCCCAAAAGTCAGACCACAATCAATCCCGGGCAAAACCCCCTAAAACCTGTTTAAATTTCGGGAACAAACAATCCAAAAACCCCCTTTTTAAAACATCATGCTCCCCCACCAACTCCCCGGAAAGCCCCCCCCTTCCCCCGAACAGCCCGGGAGATCGTTTTCCCCCACAAAGCTTAAAAGCCTCCTCTGGTACAGTGGAATCCCAAAAGGAAGGGGCACGTCAGTCTTTTCCCCCCCGGGAGGGCGACTACGGCAGACGCTCCCACCACCCCCCAAAAAAACCCCACGCCCCCTTCTGCCCACCCGAAAAACCACAGAAAAAACTCACGTTACTCCCCCCATCAAAATCATATTTTCCATCCCTTCCCCCCCCCTCCCCCTCCCCATCACCCCCCATCACCCCCCCAGACCCGGACCCCAAACCCTCGGATCAAAAAGACCACCCGCCCTTTCCCCCGACATGACTAAACCCAAACCCCAACCAAACAACCTGGCTCCCCCATGACGAAGCGAGGCCACACCACCTACTGGAACGGAGCAGAAATCTGGGGGGCCCCCCTCCACAGTGGAACATCCGGGAGCCAGGAAGTCCCCCTCCCCAAAAGCCCCCACGGAGAAAACAAACGTTTTTCTCCTCCAGAGACCTTAGCCCCCCACATCCCGCCCGGTCCCCCCTTGAGGTCCAAAGTTTTTCCCTCCCCAAGGTACAAGGGGGGGGGCCAAGGGATGCCCTATTTTGTAAAGAATAAATTCATGCTCTCCTCCAGCTCCCTCCTTGGGGGCCCAAAAGGGGGAAAAATCCAGGGCGTCACACTACACCTTGCTCATTCCACCCTCGACTTATAAAACCCTCTATAAGCCTTCCGACGTAAATTTCCCTTGACTGGGTGAGCCCCCCCCACGCCGCACCCCGCTGACCTTCATAGGCTGGGTTTTTAAAACTGTCGCCACCCTATTCTTCACCTCCGGGCGCACCAATTCGAGGAGGGGCAGCCGAGACCGCCCTCCCCGGCACTCCCCTGGCGCTGCTTCCTCAAAAAACGGGACCAAACGCATAGCAGGGAGGGGCCTTGATCTCCCCTTCATCCTAAACTTTCTTCGCCCCTGCCCCCTTTTGGGGCCCTCCACCCCACACTATCCAGCGACCATTTGCCAAAATTTTGCTCCAACCTACCTAAAATCCCCTCCCCCCAGAGGAACACAAAACGGGCCCAAATTGGGCAAATTTTCAAAACCCCCTAAAACCACCCCCCACCATGACCCATCCCCACCCTTGAAAAAGGGGGCCCCTTACAGATCCTTTTTCACCCGCCGCATCCGAGAGCATCCCGCTCACTCCCTTTTCCTCTACCAAAAAGCCCCTGGGGCTAGGTCTTAAACGACCGTGAGGGAGTAAACAGCCGCTTTAACTACCCCGAAACTTACCCCCAAAAACCAAGGGCTCAAAACGGGGCGCCCCTTCGGGCCCTTTGTCAGTGCTGCCAACAGGGGGAAAGCTGACTTTGGGGGGGAGCATGGCTAAATGGTGTCGAGGGCTGGCCCCCACTGTCACTCGGTGAAATGTGGCGCCATTCAATCTCGCGGAAACAAGGGGCCCCACCCCGATTCCCCACCCTGCCCCTGCTCGTGAAGCAGAGGGGCCCCAAAAACAACTCCTGCCCCCCCAAGAAATGATAAAGAACCCGCCCTGTGGATCAGTCAAACACCAACACTCCCTACCCCCTCAAATCGCCGGGCATTAAGACGAGGGAACTTCCCCGGGGGGCAAAACAGGACTACATACCCCAGATCAAAAAAGCGGGCCAGATAATCACCCCCCCTTCTCACCTCTAAAACCCCTCCTGGGAGGCCCGAAACTATCATAAAAATGGAAGGAGGCTACCATTACCCATACCTAAGCCCAAAGTCCTGGTGCTGCGCCCTATTCCCCCTCATGGTGGGGAAAACCAGGAGCGGATATCCTAAACAGGCTAACCTGGGCGGGGCTCAACCTCCATCAAGACCTCTTTGCCTAAGGGGGGGCAGGGAACAGCTGAATCCACTTCCTAGGGAGCCAGTTCCCGGGGGTACCCCGTAGCCTTTCCGATTCGAAAGCCTTTGAGTGCCCAAGCCCTGATCCTTTTTGCTTTTTGTCCGCAAGGGAGTATGCGGCAACTTCTTAATGGTTTAGGAAAATTTCTCGGGGCCCAGCGGCCCGAGTTGCCCTTTTAGGGGGAGACGTCTCAACTCCCAAAACGAAAAAGGGAAAACCCCAGGGCAGCATTCTGAGCCCTTTTCCCATTTTAAAATATTAATGGAAGAATATCCTCCTCCCCTCCCACCCGGTACTAAGTTCCTACTATGCGGACAACCTTTTCCTCTACTGCACGAACCCACCCCCGCAAACAAGCCCAGAACCCTGACTGACAAACCACCCAAATGTAGGGAACTAGGCTTTAAGCTGAATGTGGCAAAATCCAAAGGGCCCGGCATTTGGGGTGACGCGCCCGCGCGCCCCCTCTTTTCCTGGGCCCACCACTCTCCGGGTCACGTCGCACCCCTACTAGGCATCTGCTCAAACCGTCTCAACCCCGCACCCACTAGCTTTCCTACAGAGTGCCAAAAAAGCGGATCTCCTCCTACGGGCAATCACGGGTTTAAAAAAGGGGGCCCGTTTTTAGGTGAAGCGCACCTTTTACTTTAGCCATCCGCTCCTCCTGGACTTGCGCTCCATGCCTTACCCTCACGAAAACCCACACCCAAAAACTAGAGGCCAACCCAAAAAAAGCCCCTGAGAGCATCATCAACGCACCCAGATGGACTAAGGTCTGCAACCGCAGCGGGTGCCAGGTATCCCGACTCGGGACCCTATCGAAGAACGGCCGCCTGCCTGCTCGCCAAAAAGACCCCCGCCCACCCTTTCGCCCCTCCCGCCAAGGGTTTCAACCCTTTTTCCGGCCCCCCCAAAAACCTTTTGGCGGGAAAGTTGGCCAGGTGCGCGCAGAAACAATTCTCACATGGGGAAAACACAAACCCTCCCCCAGTAAGGACAGGACTTCCCTCACCCGAATTTGCTACGCCCGCCTTTGGGGCCCTCCTCCAATACCACACCACTCCACATCTTGAGCGCCCCAAAAGGGACACTGGCCCTCGCTGCCTTTCGCTGGAATGCGACAGGACATGGGGATTTGACGACCATGCCCCTCTTTTCAATCTTCACAGCGGTCGTAGACCTGCCAAAAAGGGCAGCGGGGGCGGCTTTTGTGAGCGGAAAATCACGAAAAAAATGGCGTCTAAAAAGAGGCCCCCAGCTGATTCCCGGCGAAACTAATCGCCCTTTGTGGCGCTTTTTTTACCACGCCCTGGGGATCATCCCCTCAGGCTCATCACAAGCTCAAAATCCTCTATCCAGGCCCTAGAGACACACAGCCCGGAAACTTTTCCCCCCTCACCTCCCCCTTTTCTGGGCCCGCGACTGGCGCACGTGGCTGCAAAATCCCCCTCAAAGGGTTTTCGCCATTTTGGCCTTAGTGGAACGAAGCAGCTGACAGAGTGCAAAAAACAGCCGCTGCCCCCCCCAGCCCCAAGGCTGTTCTCCCAGCCTCTCCCAACTCTACTTAAAATAAAAACTGCCTCGCACGACTTGTCCCGCCCGCAACACGGGGCCCTAGTCGCCCTGTCCCTAACCCCCGCCTCCCCGGTACGCTGCGCAACGCACCACCCACTTTCCCCCAAAATCACCCGCCCCACGTACGGGACCCATACACCGTTCCGCCTCGGCTTTCCCTCTTTGAGGAAACGCCAGGGCAAAATGTGGAATCACCTGTGCACTGCCCGGTCACCCCCCCCTTTTTACTCCAACACTACCTCCTGAAATGCGAGGCAACCCCAACCTCAGGGAACCCTCCCACCTCATCCCCCAGCCCGGCACCCGGAGCCGCCGCCACTGCTGCTGCGGGAATCAGATCTTCCCTCTGGCCACTCTCACCTCCACCCTTCGGGAGCACCCCCCGTCCAAGGTACTCCAACACACTGCCTTTTTTTGTAATTTCCTAATTTCCCAAAAGGGGGGGCTATAGGAAAAGCTCGGTCAACCCCAAATGTTGCAAAATCTAACAACAAACAGAGAGAGAGAGAGAGAGAGAGAGAAAAAGAGAAGAGGAGAGAGAAGAGAGAGAGAGAGAGAGAGAGAGAGAGAGAGAGAGACAAACAAAGGGACAAAAAAAAAACGGAAAACATAAAACAGAAAAGCAAAAGAGAGATTTAAAAAGAAAGGGTTTTTAGAAGTGATATTTTAAGATCACCCCCCACACACCACACCAAACCAACACACACACACACACACACACACACAACCACACCATACCACAAAACACACAACACAACCACACCACACACACACCACACAAAACCACCTCACCCCCACCCCAACAACACACCATACTCACCCCACACTACAAAAACTCACCCCACACACCAAAAATACTCACACTAACACACACCAAATCCCCACACTCATACCCCAAACAAAAACACACACACACACAAACCACACAACACAACACACACACACACACACACACCACACACACAAAACCATACTCACAACCCCACACTCACACACAAAACACACACACAAATACTCACACCAAAAACAACACACACAACACACACACATACTCACACACAACACACACCCCACAAAACAAAACATACACACACCCCAACACACACACACACACACACACACACACAAAACACAAAAACACATACTCTACCACCACTCACAAAACACACTACTCCCCACAAAAAACACACACCACACCAAAAAAAACCCACACAACATACTCACCTCAACCCCACACACACACCCCCCTACTTCACACTCACCCCCACAATACCACACACACACACCAAAACCCCCCCACACACCCACACACACACACACACACACACACACACACACAACACACCCCACCCCAAATTCACAAAAAACACACACACCCCAAAAACACCCCCAAAAAAACCCCCCAAACATACAAACACACGAAAAAATTTTAAAAGTTTTTTTTGCCATTTTTACTCTCTTTTAAATTTTTACAAAAGAATCAAAATTTCCCCCCTTATTTTTATTATTTTAATTTTATTATTTTAAATTTATCAATTTTTAAAAAGGGGCAAAACCTACGAACTTTCTTATTTCCATTTACTTTTTGTTTTTTAAATTCCCCTCCCCTCTCTCTCTCTTCTCTCCTCCCCTCTCTCTCTCTCCCCTCTCTCTCTCTCTCTCTCTCTCCTCTCTCCTCTCTCTTCTCCCTCTCTCTCTCTCTCTCCCCCTCTCTCTCTCTCTCTTCTCCTTCTTTTTTTTGTAAAGGCGTACAATCACTGATAAAAAAAAAATGTGGCTGGGGTCATTTAAAAATCATTTCAGCAGTATGGGTAGAACACTTGCTAATAACATTCAAGATACACAAGAGCCATTTAACTTTTATCTTCCAGAACCACTCCCTTTTTTTTTTTCTTTAAGCCTACAACACCGTTTGAAATCAAATCAGTAATTGCAAATATAAAAAGTTACATCTCTTGGCCAAAAATAGGGCAAAAAAAATTAAAAAAATGCTCTGAAAAAATTTTTCCCCATTTCTATTTTCTTTATAAAAAAATTTTTTAAAGAGGGTCCCTTTCCCAACGAATAAAATTGCTCAAATTTGGCCCCTATTTTCAAAAAGGGTGACAATTCTTATTTCAAAATTATGCCCAAATTTTAAATTTTGGCCAAGCTTTAGTAAATTTTTTTTGAAAAAGTAAGGGTAATAAATTTAAGGGGTTACCTCCCCAAAAAAACGCAATTTTAACTCCCAACTCGACATGGATTCCCCCCCCTTTTTCCCCACGATTGCGGGTCAAACCATATTTGTCAAAAATTTTAAAATGCCCGGGACAAAAAAATGCTACAAATAACAGTTTTTTGTGACCTAAAAAAAGCATTTGACACAATTTATCCAACAATTTATTCCCAAAAATTATCTATCTATGGAAAACTTTGGAGTGCTCGCAACTGGTTAAAAAAGTTATTTAAGTCAAGAAAAAATATACTCAAATAAAAATACATCATCTCCTTATAAGGCCCCACAAAATTTTTGGATTACCCCAGGGTTCAATTTTTGGGCCTGTATTTTTTCTTAATTTTAAAATAAATGACATCTTTCCCCCGAAAAAGGCAGTAAAAAATTTAAAAATTCATATTTTTCGCTGATGATCCCAAAATCTTCTTTTCAAGGCCACAATCTTAAAATATTACAATTACTTTGAAGGGAAGAATTAAATAAAGTTTAAAAATTGGGATTAAGAGCAAAAAAATTTAAACTTTATATTTAATAAAACTTGCTTTATGGGTTTCCCCGTCCCCTTATGACTCAAGGGCCCGTACACACAAAAAATAAAATAAAAATTTTATTTATTACATGAGGTTTTCCCAATTTAAATTTTTTAGGGATTTTATATAGATGTAAATTGAAATGGAAAAAACATTTGATTGGTGAAATCTAGGATATCGTTATACACAAACATACTTTACAGACTAAGGAACTATTTTTAATGTAAAAGTTTTTTCTACAAGTTTTTTTTACCCTAATATTCCACATCTTTTATATTGTTCATCTTTATGGGGAGGGCCCATTAAAAACCCTTTATGAACCCCCCTTTTTTAGTCAGGGAAAAAATTTTTAGTGTTTTTGGGTTTTTTAAAAATCGTTATGACCAACCTCCCGTATTTTCCGGACTTTAATTTTTTAAACTTCCCGATATTATACTCCCTTTAAACCAATTTTTTTTTACATAAATCCATACACTCTTTTCCTTTTGACCTTGGCTTTTGGCAATACCCTACAAAGTAACCCGAAGACCCCATGATTTACGGGATACCATTGTGCAGGCCAAACACATGCCCCAAAGGGGAAACTTGTCAAAAGGAAATAAAAAACTGGAACAACTTACCCGAACATTTTTTTTACTGATGAAAAATTAAAAAACTTTCAAAAGGAACTTAAAAAAAGCATGCTTGACAAATACAAAGAAAATTTATAAAAATCTTTTCAACCCTAAATGGGCAAAATTTGTGTTTTTTTTTTTTTTGTTTATTAAGATTTTTTTTTTTTTTTAAATTTAAAAAAGATTTGGGGGTTTTCTATTTTTAACTTCCATATTAAACATCCATAAAATTTATTTTCAAAAATGGCCTTTTACCAGTCCCTTTCTATGTTATTATTTATTTTATCTTTTAGGTCCTATAAAAGCTTCGGCTTATTGGACCTGGCCCTTTACACTGTATGTAATATGTTCATATTCCCCAAAAATACATGGCCAAATGAAAAAAATATTTTTTCCTTTCTATCTCTTCTCTCTTTTCTCTCTCTCCTCTCCCCTCTCTCTCTCTCCTTTTCTCTCTCCCCTCTGCCTTTTCCCTCTCTCTCCAAAATGTTTAATCCATTTATAAGTGTCAATCTCATATCCAAAATTTATAAAAATTTTTTCTCCCCTCCTCCTCCTCCCCTCCCCTCCTCCTCCTCCTCCCCTTCTCCCCCCCCCTCCTCCTCCCCCCTCCTCCTCCTCCTCCTCCTCCTCCTCCTCCTCCCCCTCCCCTCCCCAACATCTGAAAATTTTTTCCTTTTATTTCTGCATCAGAAAAAACGAGAAAATAAAGGAAAAGTAGAAAATACGTAAGGCAAAAAAAAAAGAACCCGCACAAAAAAAAAGATATCATGAGGAGGGGGAAATTAAAAATCGTGGGCAAAAGGGAATTTTTTTCACGTGTTTTCCCCGGTGCAAAAAAAAATATAAAAAAAAGATCTTAAGTCCGGGGGTAGGAGTGTTTAAAAAAGTTTTAAAAAGATTTTTAAAGGGGGGGAAAAAACACACTCTCTTCTCTCTCTCCTTTTCTCCCCCTATTTTTCCCCCTTCCCCCCTCTCTTCTCTCCCCTCCCCTTTTCTCTCCCCTTCTCTCCCCCTCCCCCTCTCCCCCTTTCTCTCTCTCCCCTTTTCTCTCTCTCTCTCTCACCCCCCCCCCCCCTCTCTCTCTCTCTCTCCTCTCTTTTATTTTTTTATTTAAACTGTTACTACATTTGGTGTTATTAGAGCTAAAGCTCTAGGTGTTACACTAGAGCTATCTATAGCAACATATAATATAAAACAGACATTTTAATAATAATCTAGGCCATCAACCAGCTGTTCACCCCTCGCTTAAAGTCTTGTAGCGAGGCGTGGTGGTGGAGGTTGGTTTGGTGAACTAACTGGTTCCACAGACGGCCGTAGCGGGGTAAGAAGGAACGTAGGTGGTGCTCTGTCCTGGAGAAGGGTACAGTCACCTGCTCCTGTCTGTGTGGGGCGACACGGGTGGAGTGAAGGGGCGGCGGGGGCCTGCGGAGCTTGATGGCTGCCAGGTGAGGCGTGTGGATATTTAGTGTTTTGTGCATGACACATAAAACTGCCACATCCCTGCGCTCTTGGAGGGGTTGGAAGGAGTCAGGCGCGTGGTAGGGACGTTTGTCGTTAAAGTAGACATTCCACAGAAGAGGCCCGAGTACGCTGCCATGCAGGACGCTGGCGTGGATGGGTTGCTGGCTGGAAGTGTGGCCGTTGATCACCACCCGTAAGGTCCTGCCTTGGAGGTAGTCCTGGATGAGCTGCAGCAGGGCGCCGCGCACTCCCAGGCTCCTGAGCTTGGCAGCGAGACCTCGGTGCCACACCCTGTCAAAGGCTCTGACGATGTCCAAAGCCACGACAAAGGTGTCCATTCCTCTATCCAGCGAGTGGTTCCAGGAAGCACACTGAAGGAGGAGCAGGTCTGCAGCTGACCTTCCCTGCCTGAAACCAAATTACTTTGAGTTGAGGAGATGGTGGGCGTCCAAGAAGGTGTTGATCTTGGCGGTGATGAGGGACTCCAGGATTTTCAAACAGTGGTGAGGAGGGAAATTGGGCTGTAGTTCTTTGGGTCCCGTTTGCTGTTTTTTTTGTGGATGGTCACCACTCTTGCCTCTTTCCATTGCGTGGGCCACTTGCACGAGGAAAGAATGTTGTTGAAGATGATGGTGAGTGGTGGAGCGAGCTGGGCAGCACATCCCTTAAGTAGGTGAGGGCTGATGTTGTCAGGCCCTAGCGCCTTCTTGGGAGCTATTTGCCGCAGCTGATTTTACTTTTTCTCTCTCTCTCTCTTTTCTCTCCCTTCCTCTCCTCTCTCTCTCTCTTTTCCCCTCTCCCCTTTTCTCTCTCTCTCTCTCTCTCGCTCTCGCTCTCGCTCTCTATCCCTCCATCCTACTTCTCTTCCCTCCCTAACATATATTTTACATCTTCTATATCCTCTCCTCTCTCTCTCTCTCTCTCTCTCTCTCTCTCTCTCTCTCTCTCTCCTCTCTCTCTCCTCTCTCTCTCTCCTCTCTCTTTTCTCCTCTCTTTCTCTCTCTCTTCCCCTCTCTCTCTCTCTTCTCTCTCTCTTCATCTCTCTCTCTTCCTCTCTCTCTCTCTCTTCAATTGGAGGGAGGAGGATAAGTAGAGCCTCTCATCATACTTTTATACTTAATGAAGAATATTTACCTGTAGTGAGGCAGGAGGAGGTAAGAGGAGAGCGGAAAAAAGAGGAAGATAAATAGGAGAAAATTAGAAAATATGTGTGAAGAGAAGGATGAGAACTTAGCGAATAAGGAAGAAAACGAATAGGAGGAAGAGAAGGAGGAGTAGGGAGAGGAGGAGGGAAAGGTGAAAGAGGAAAAGGTGAATTGCAAACCTAAAAATCTGATTTACACCTGGAGAGAGAGAGAGAGAGAGAGAGAGAGAGAGAGAGAGAGAGAGAGAGAGAGAGAGAGAGAGAGAGAGAGAGATAATAAAAATATTTATCTTTTGTTCATCCCTTTCACTGACAAACGCTGAAAAATCCTGATTCTTTATTTTTCCTAACTTTCCACGACTTAATTTTCTTCAGCGAGGAGTATCAAGATAAACTAAATGAACTAAATTGGTCATCTCCCTTTATAACTATTTTTGCTATTACTGCTACTATTACTGTTTTCATTATTAGACTATTGCTTTTACTATATATTTTACTGACAATAACATTAACACGATCTTCTGGGATATTCCATTTTCTATGCCCTAAGCCAGTCTACCTGTGACTAAAGAAAAAACTGCATATAGACATTCACTAGATAGACAGACAGACAGACAAATCCAACTTATGAAAGAGGGAGAGAGAAAGAGAGAGAGAGAGAGAGAGGAGAAGAGAGAGAGAGAGAGAGATGAGAAGAGGGGAGAGAGAGAGAGAGAGAGAGAGAGAGAGAGAGAGAGAGAGAGAATATACCCTTACATCTTTTTTATCTACCTCGGGAAAATATAAGTCGAGATATATCAAGGCAAAATATCGACGATTTTCTCACTAAAGTTGGAATGTCGTGAACGCCATAAAAGAAAGAGATAAAAAGAAAATAAAAAATAAAATAGGGAAAAAAGAGAAGGAGAAAGAAAAAATTACGATTTTTTTTTTTGGTGGTTGTGGTTGTGTTGGTGTTTTTTGTTGGGGGTGTGAAAAAAAAGAAAGAGAAAAAAGAAAAAAAAAAAAGGGAAAAAGAGGGGAATGGAGAAGAAAGGAAGAGGGGGGGTTAGGGGGGTGGGGGGGGGGGAAAAAAGAGAGAGAGAGAAGAGAGAGAGAGAGAAAAAGAGGGAAAGAGGGAGAGAGGGAGAGAGGGAGAGAGGGGGAGAGAGAATATCAATACACCTGAGTAATTAAATAAAACTTAATTTTTTTGGAAGTAACCTAACTCTATGAAACGGATTTTTTTTATCATTTCTTTAATCATATTATTTATCTACTAATTTATTTGTGTGTGTGTGTGTGTGGTGTGTGGTGTGTGGTGTGTGGTGTGTGGTGTGCGTGTGCGTGTGCGTGTGCGTGTGCGTGTGCGTGTGCGTGCGTGTGTGTGTGTTTTCTATTCCCATTTTTTTTATAATTGATAAATTCCTTGAACCTGATTAATTGTCGTTTTACATAGAAAATAAAACGAAAAACAAAGATCAGCACAAAAGAGCCAAATATTAGTTAATTAATGCCATACTCGCTACATGTACGATGTTATTTATTTAGTTAACGCAAATCTATGCATGCTGCTAATTCATTTATCAGAAAACGAAATATATTAATGGAAAGCTACAAATTCCGCTGCTATTGATATTCGCCATGTAAAAAGTCCAGCCAAAAGAGTCAAATATTAGTTAATTAATGCCATGCTCTCAACGTTCCATTGCTCGGGACATCATTCCAAACACCTAATGCTTATGTATTTTTCCATTTCATTTTTACATTCGTCATCCCACCACGGTCTGTTTTTTGTGACCTCTATTATTATTTCCCATTATTATTCTGTAAAACAATTATCTATTACAATTACATTATCTATTTTCTATGACTATAATTATTATGTTCTATTATTATTTTATTATTATTCTATTATTAATCTCTATTGCTATTTTCTATGACATCCATCCGACCTTTATTAATTTGTTTGTATTCGTGATGAAGTATTTTTTATCCGAATTAAAGTCGTTTATGATATTGTATTTTATTTCCGATGATTATGATTAATGTTTCTTATATAATCATTGTTTTCCCCTAAGTCATTGGACTTCAGGAAGTGCAAAAATCTTTTAAAAAAATATGATTCGAATAAATATATATGCACATATGAATGATTGTGTCCATTAAATTGATGATTCTCAAAAAAATTATTTTCATTCACTCATGTATCTCTCTCCTTTTCAAATGCTTCAAAAAGTTCTCCAAATGTTTCAAAAAATATTTCTCTTCTCTTTCATTAAGGTTTTCTGAGTACGTATTTGTTATTAATTATTTTTTCCCATTCATTTATTTATTTATTTATCATCCCTTCCCCTTCCCCTTCTATTATCCCCCTCTTCCATTTCCTCTCCCTCTTGTATTTTTTTGGGAGAATGAATTGGCTTATATTTCAAAAAGAAACCCTTGCAATGCAGAGATACATACATAGATAGATAGATAGACAGATAGATAGGTATTAAGAAAGATGCATACAGATAGATATAGATAGGTAGATAGAGATAGACAGATACAGATATATAGATAAATAAATACAGATATAGATAGATATATAGATAAATACAGATATAGATAGATAGATATATAAATAGATAGATGTACAGATAGAGATATATAGATATAAGATATAGATAGATAGAAAGATAGATAGATTAATAGGTATATATAAAAAAAGAGACGGAGACGGACAAGCATTGAATAAGGGAAGAAGGAAGAGTAAAAATAAGAGATGGAAGAAAATATAAGGAAAAGGTTAATAAAATAGTGATACAATTTTACATATGACAGACAAAGTATAAAATATTGGGTAATTTTCCCGATTGATGATGTAATTTATTTACTTAAATATTTAGTTTTCTGATAAATGAGCTAGCACCATGCATAAATTAACGTTAACTAAATAAATAACATCATTAATCGGGAAAATTACCCGATTTATGATTTGATTTATTTAGTTAAAGCTAATTGATGAATGGTGCTAATTCATTTATCAGAAAACAAAATTTATCAATGGAAAGCTAATATATTTGCGCTTCTATTGATATGTTTCATATTAAAAGTTTTCTTGCAAAGTTTTAAATGGCGAAGAGTTGATGTGAATATTAACCCCTTCACGCCCAGATCTTTCCTTTGCTAAAAAAAAGTGTCTGCTGTCGAGCCATAACATAACGAAAAGTAACTGAATATACCAAATTAGTTAGTGGACAAGGATACTAAACAGGTCATATTTATAAAACATTGCTTATATTCACTAAAAATCGTCTTATGGTTGCCAAATTACAATAGAAATTACGTTCTGGGCCTCAATGGTTAAGTTCATGCATATTTTTTCAGTCGCATAATGGCATTTCTTTAGTCTGTTTTACTGTTTTTTATTTGATATTATTATAGAACAAACATTTACGAAGATTACAGTATATCATTTATAGTGATAAACCATAGTCTATAACTCTATATGATAGTCATATGCAGCAAGTGAATGAGCCAGCAGACTGGTTAACCCCTGCCGCACGGCGGCGGCCGATTGCACGCGCAGTCGCGCACCACAGGGCACCCCAGACTGAGATATCTTGCTGTAGAGTGTCTTTGGTATTACACTACTTTTTTCTATATATTTATTTTACTCTATCCATTTACTTATTTATCCATTTGCCTATCCATTTATTTTGCTCTATCCATTTACCTTTCTGGGACTGAGAGGGCTGTGGTTGGGGGAGGTGTATCCAGCTTCTTTCCTGTGAATACAGGAGTGAGGCAAGGGTGTGTCCTTACCCCATCACTTTTCAACACTTTTATGGACTGGGTATTGGGCAAAGTTGTAGATCAAAGTGATTGTGGAGCATCCCTCGGCAACACCTAAATCACATATCTTGTTTTTGCCGTGTGCAGAAATCTTTCTGAGTCCTGGGGGTCCTGGTGATGGCTCCAAGGCGCGCACAAGGCGAAAGCCTTTGGGACTTGAGGTCTCCGCTCAAACCAAGGTCCGGTTTTTTGGAGACTTACTAATAAAACTACAGTCTGTACTGCGTGAGGCGGGGACTTTGAAATCTGGAAATTTTTACATACCTTGTACGCAGTCCATAGTAGGGCGGGTCACGTCAAGAAGTCTTAGGGGGCGAATTGGCTTAGCTCACGGTGTTATAACCCTCAGCACGAGTAGTTGGCATTGGGGTACCTGTGCAAGAGTAAAAAGGTCCGGATCTTAAAGTTCTTGTGACCCCCCTTTCTCTATGGTTGTGGGAAATGGACCAAAATGCGACTTGAAGAGGCGCCTCGATCCCTTTGTAATAATGTCTTCGCAGATCATGGGTTATCGCTGGGATTTTACTGTAAATCGCGATTGCACCGTGAACTAAATCGAGGCCCTTTTAAACCGCATGTCCTCAGCGCCAACTGGGGCTATATGGGCATGTGGCACGCTACCCTGAAACCGATCCTTCCCATCGGGTTGTATCTGTAAGAGACAATCCGACGTGGAGGAGACCAAGGGGTTGCCCGCAAGGCTCGTGGCTGGGGGAAGTTGATGTTTCTTGTCCAGTGTTGCTTGGTATGGGAAAGGAGCCTGCATTGGTGAGTGGCGTCGTTGGGTGGGCGAGGCGACGCACCTCCCGGCGTATTCCTCCATTGGTTGATTGATTTATTTACCGTTACCTTACTCTATGTATCTTATTATATTCCATTTAACAATAGAAACGTTAACTATACTCTCGCCTCCTTACTTGTAGATAAGATAATGTGAGTCATAGACTTCCGAAAAACAGTATTTTTTTGCATCAAGTATGTTGATACGTGATTTTTTGTCAAGTATTCCTATATACTGCTTCTTTTTTCCCCTGTGTATTCCTCTGTATTTTTTCTTCTTCTTCGTATTCATTTGTATTTCTTCTTTTTTTCCTTTTGTTTTCCTTTATTTTATCTTTGTATTCCTTTTTGTCTTTCCTTTGTATACCTTCTATTCATTTTTTCTAATGTATTCCTTCTTATTGTTTTCTTTCCTTTGTATTCTTTTTTCCATTGTATTCCTTTGCTTTCATATTGTTGTTTTTCCCTTTGTATTCCTTCTATTTTACAGGATTTCTACCCTTGGTATTTTTTTCCCTGTGTAATCATTTGTATTATTTTATTTCCTTTGTATTCCTTTGTATTCTTTTCCACCACCTTCTACCTAAAGACGAATCACATTAATTTCACCTCAAAAAAACAAAACCACATTCCTTACGTTGATGCATACGTTGTATTACGCTCAGTTGCATAAAGTTCCGTTCATTTACGTGCCCATCACACCTTGCAATGATCCACGATGCTCCTTTACCTGCAGGGAGACTACTAATCAAGGAGGAGGAAGAGGAGGAGGAGGAGGAGGAGGAGGAGGAGGAGGAGGAGGAGGGGGAGGAGGGGGAGGAGGGGAGGAGAGGAGGGGGGGGGGGAGGAAGGAGGTGGTGATATCGATGATTGGGGATGGAAAAAGAAAAGAAAAGAAAAACAAAAAAGGAGGAGACAAAAATTTTATTTGTAACCATGAATTGTCTTTTTTTTATCTTTCTCTCTTTCTTACTTTTGCGTTGTTAAATCTGTAATTCAATTTTTTTGGTGTTATTGGTTTTAAAAAATTTTTTACGTAAAAGCTACTTTTGGGGCATAACTTCTCTCTCTCTCTTCTCCTTTTCTCTTCCCTCTCTCTCCCTCTTCTCTCTCCTTCTTTTCTCTCTCCTCTCTCTCTTCCCTCGCTTCCCTCTCTCTCGCCTCCTTGCTCCCCTCCTCCCTCTCTCTCCCTTTTCTCTCTCTCTCTCTCTCTCTCTCTCTCTCGAATATAAAGGGGGAAAACCCAAAAATTTTTTGGCAACATAACCAACACACCGGTGTTCCAACCCCCCCGTGTTCAAGTGGAAGCGCACTGGGCCCGCCTTCTGTTTTTAGCCGGTTCGAAAAAGCTGGGCCCCGGGTTTTTCCACCGACTAATTTGGACGGTTAGTCCCTTTTTAGCAAGGGGATGGGGGGTGGAGGGGTGTGGGGGTGAGGTCCCCCCATTTCCCAAAGATTAGTAATTGAGTCCAAGCTCGCACTGGGAGGGTAACTGGCGATCGCCACTCGCATGGGCAAGACCTGGGTGAATGACAAAAATGTAATATTCTTTTAGTGTATTTTCTGCTATCGCTCTATAATCCCTATCTGTCCTCTCTCCCCGTAATCTTCCATTCACAATAATATAATTTTCATGGGGCCCAAAACTCACTTTCCATCTCTCTCTCTTCCCTCTTTTCCTCTCTCTCTCCTCCTCTCTCTCTCTCCTCTTCTCCTCTCTCTCTTCTCTCTCCTCTCTTCCTTCTCTCTCTTCCTCTCTTCTCCCCCTCTGCCTCTCTTCTCTCCCTCTTCTTTCTCTCCCCCCCTTTTCCCCCTCCCCCTCTCTCTCTCTCTCTTTCTCCTCTCTTCCTCTCTCTCTCTCTCTCTCTCTCTTCTCTCTCTCTCCCCTCTCTCTCTCTCTCTCCCCTTTCTCTCCCTCTCTCTTTCTCTCCTCCCCTGCTCTCCCCTCCTCCCCTCCTCTCTTCTCTCCTCCCTCTCTCTCCATCTCTCTCCTCCTCTCCTCTCTCTCTCCTCTCTCTCTCTCTTCTCTCCTCTCTTCTCCTCTCTCCTCTCTCTCTCTCTCCTCTCTCGCTCGCTTCAAATCGCTCTCTCGCTCTCTTTTTCTTCTTTTTTTAAATTAATAATTGAAAACAGAAGGGGTTGAGTGCTAAAGTCCTACTGGGACCCCAGGGCATCTTAGCAGTTTTTATATTTTATTCTTCAATAATTTACAAAAAATATGGAAAAATCAGAAAATTCTCTACTATAAATTATACTGAAAACAACTATACGCCCTAAAAAAAATAATATAAGAAAGTTTACTAAACATTGATACACTAAAATATATATAAAACAGAAACTATACTATTTAAAAACAAAATCTTATTATACAAATGTTTAGTAATGATTTTTATTGCATTTTTTATTGCATTAGTTCCGTTTGCACCCGCCATTTACGCCCGTTTGAAGGCGTGCAGGGAAGTGGTGAGTGCGGGTCGACGGGCCCCAAGGTGGTCCTATCGCCCATACGGGGGGTGGGAAGGAGTGGAGGTAATTTTCCGTCCTCGCAAAAAGGGGCACAGTCATTTGGGGTTCGTGTTGTGGGCCGCCGGTTAAATGGGGGGCCCTCCCCCCTTGGGGTTTGAGGCGCTCTCGGCTAGTTGTAAGGGCTCCTCCTGTGACCCTTGTAATGACGCACGCCTGCCCGTCACCCGCTGCGGGGAGGGTTAAATTTCTGGGGCACACCTCAGGGGGCTTTCACCGGCCGCCGCTGGGCTCTGGCTTGAACCCGTCAAGGGGGCGGGAGGTATACGGGGGGGGGGGGACCTGCGGGGCGAGTTTCCATCGGGAGGGGACTTGTGACTTAAAAGTTCCCGACTCCCTGAGCGTCCAGGAGGTGCGCAACGCGCCCGGTGCAGCTCTTTTTCCAGGCACATCCTTGTGACCTTCTTGACGTGGCTGGTGTATGTGAGGCCAGAGTAAAACTCCACCCCTAAAATGTTGACTGACTCCTGGGGGTGTATTTTTTTGCCTTCCGGAGAATGGCGTGTTGGCCCCCAGTTGACTGCATCTTGCCTGGGGGAGTGGGACGGTTTGGGGTCTTGTTGGTGCAAAAGGTGCTTGCCATCTTTGACCCAGGAGGTGAAGCTCTGCATGCCGGGTTGATACGAATGACTGTTGTGGGTCACTCCTCCCAGGTAATGTGGGGTACAATCCCCTGCGTTGCTCTTGCCTCCGGAATCACTGCGGATGTCTTTTGAATAAACGTTCCATAGTAATGGCCCAGTCAATTTCCCTTTGAGGGACACTGGTTTTATAGCATTTTAGAGAGATGTGACCTTTTCACCACCACGCCCCCAAAAAAAGTTCTTTCTGGAGGTATTTTTCAGGGGTGAAACAGGTCCCGCAGATCCCCAGGCTTCTCAGCTTGGGTATGTGCCGGGGGGGATGCCACCCCCTATCAAAGGCACCAGCGATGTCAAGGGCGACGACAAAGGTTTTTTCGCCCCGATCTAGGGAGGGGTTCCGGCTCTGAGTGCAGAGAAAAAGGCCCGCGCAGATCTCCCCGTCGGAAACCAAATTGCCGGAATTTGGGAAAGGGGTGAGCGTAAAAAAATGTAGTGATTTTGAGGAAAATATGGATCAAAAACTTTCCCAAAAAACGGAAAGGAGGGAAATGGGGCGGTAGCTCTGATATCGCCTCTGCTCTTCTTTTTGTGGATAGAAACGACTCTCGCCACTTTTCCACTCAGATGGCCCTGCTGAGATGAAAGGCACTCCCGAAAGATGGGAGCAAAAGGGGACACAAATTGTGGGCCATCTTTTAAGCGTGAGGGCTGATACATCGGTCCCAGCGCTTTCTTGGGGGTCAACTTGTTGAAGTTTTGCAACACCTCCCCGTGGTTTTTAAAGGTATGTTTCCCCCAAAGGGGGGGGGGGGCCTTGGTTAGAACCGGAACTGTAAGGTTCCCCGTTTTTTGGGGCGGAACTGTCATCTGGAGGGAATGGGGGGAAAGGGGCCAACACCGAGCTTTTAAACCCCCCCGGGGACTTGTGACAACAGAGCCATCAGGTGCTGTCAACGGTGGGGTTTCGTCACGGAGAACCCTGTTGTTTTTGTGTTCAAATTTGTGCCCCCTTGGGCCTGTTAGCTTTTTAGGTGATCCTTCCCGTTTTTTTTTTCCTTTTCGGGATCTTTCAATTTCCCAGCCTGGTGCTGGGTTTTTGTCTATTTGTGGGTGGGACTTTTTCGCACCAATGCCTTTCTTTTGTCTGCCCTGCTTTTTTTATTGAAAGCCAAACCGGTTTGGGCTCCCTTTTGACTTTATGCTGGGGGCCTCTTTTTGGTTGGCTGGTTTCTGTGAAGCCCCACTTTGTTTTAAGACCTGTAAGCAGGGGAACCACACAATTTTGTAAGTCTCCTTATTGTCCCAGTTCCCCTTGCCCCCAACCCATTTTTTTAGTTGCCTCATTTGCTCCAGCTTTTCTTGGGGGCCCAGGTGGTCGGAGGAACCCCCTTTCTGCGGGGGGCAAACCTATCTGGAGAAAACGGGGTTACAGGGTCAGGGAAGACCTGAATTTTGGTGGGGAATCGCTGATTGGTATCCCAAACAACCGTCAACGTCGTCAACTGTTTGGACAAGGTACGGTTAATACCCACAATGGTAGATTTACCCCGGATGCTTGGAGGGAGCAGGCATCTAAATTGGTGGTCGGTAGTGAAGGGCTCACCACCTTGGCCACTGGGGGACGTAACACAGCACAGCAAAAAATTTGGGGTCTTGATTTTGTGTCCCAAATTTTAAGAACATCATTCCTTGGGGGCAGGGAAGGGCGACGGGGAGTTTTTTACAGGGGGCTGTTGGGGAAGCCCAGCGACCCCCCCCAAAGGTACCTTGGGCTCTGTCACGTCGGGAAACCCAACTTGATAGCCACCTATCTTCCCAAATTTTTCGGCACTGAGGGTTGAGGAGGTCCAGTAGTGGCAAGATGTAGACGTGTGGCAAAAACTGGCTGTACGTTTGGTCAAACCCACTTTTGTCTGGAAACCCCTAACCCTTAGCTGGATGATGGGAAATTCCGAGCTTGCCTGCGGGGCGGCGTACTCCGGGGTTTTAGTAGCGAGTTGGGGTGTCCATTGTGAGGGGGGGGGGGAAGGGTTTTGGGGGTGTCCACCCCCCCTCCCCGTGAGGGGTCAAAGTGGGGGCAGGAAACGAAAGCTCTCCCTTCTTGTCACAGGAGGCACAGATGTTTCCCCTTTCCCCCTTATGATGTTAATTTTTTCCAAGAGTCAAAAAGGGTGATTAATTTAAAAAGCAAAAAAATAAAAAATCTCCGTTAAAAATTGGATAATCAATTTTTACATTTGCTGCAAGGTTTTGGGTTTTAATTTGGGTTTTTGAAAGAGGTTTGTTTGGGGTGAAAAGTAGGAGAGAGGAAAGAGAGAGAGAAGAGGAAGAATAGAGGAGAGGAGAGAGGAGAGAGAGAGAGAGAGGAGAGAGAGAGAGAAAAAGAGAGAAAGAGAAAAAAGAATCCTATGATATTGAAGGAGGAAAAAAAGGAAAAGGGGCTAAGAAGGAAAGGGGGAGGGAAGGGAAAAGGGGTAAAAGGGGGGGGGGGAAGGGGACCCGGCTTATTTCTCCTCCAAAACTTGAGTAACAAAAAGTTGAGGTAAATTCTCAACCAAAATGTAAAATCCTCTAAATTCCTCTAAATAAATTTTAAAAACATCAAGAAAAAATACATACCTATATCTTTTAACTTAATTTTTTCTTCACTTTATCTCTTTTTATATTTCGAGTGATCAACAGTATCTCATTTTCCTAAGTTTTCGTTAGTTATTTTCTTTCACAGGTGATAATTTTTTGGTACAGAGGTAATACCCAACAATATGATAGGCATCTTTTGGGGCAAAAACTCGATACGTTTTGAAATCAGTAAGAATCTCATAGCAACTATATATTTCTTTCCGGTTTAAAACAAGATGTCTTATTAAAAATTTTCGCTAATTCCTTTTTTTCCATTTTTTAGATAGAATGGAATTTTCGCTTCGTAAAAAAATATACACTATAATACATTATTGGTGACTGAAATACGTATTGAGTGAATTATATTATTTCAAACCATATTTCTTATATTTTCACCTGCCATAAACGGGTAAGAGGAGCTGTGAAGGGTACATGACAGCTTGTTAAGAGAGGCTGGGGACGGGGACATCCCAAAAAAATGGTCCTTTTTTTTGGTCCCCGCCTCCCCTCCCTCTTTTTCCTCCTACTGCTACCCCGCTTTTGCTTTCCCATTTTAATTCATATATACTGGTTCTCGTATTTAGCCTTCTCTCTCTCTCTCCCCTCTCTCTCCCCTCTCTCTCATCTCTCTTTTCTCTCCCTCTCTCTCTCTCTCTCTCTCTCCCCTCTCTCTCTCTCTCTCTCTCTCTCTCTCTCCTCTCTCTCTCCCCCTCTCCTCTCTCTCTCTTCTCTCCTCCTTCTCTCTTCCTCTCTCTCTCTCTCTCTCTCTCTCTCTCTCTCTCTCTCTTCCTCTCTCTCTTACTATCTTTTTTTCCAATGTTCTTCAAATCCTGACTTCTCTCTCCCCTTTTTGTTTTTTTGCTATCCTCTTATACGACTCCTCCTCCTCCTCCTCCTCCTCCTCCTCCTCACAGCAACGCTGGGTCACGTTCCGTTTCCGCAAATACAAATCAAGTAACTTAATAAAGCGCCCTGGTACAGTGGACCCAGACACCCTGCCGGTAAACCCTCACGAAAGGTTACCAAACTATTAAAGAACTTAAATTACTATATACAAATGCAGAAGCATTATTTTAAAGCGTAACCGAACTAATAGCATACGTTTTTTGCCGGAAACGCCAGATATCGTTAGTACACTGAGAGTTGGGTCAACAAAAAAGATAAACATTTATTAGCTGAAATAGCCATTCCGGGCTAAAAGACTTTCCCTTTAATTGTCGTACGCATAAAGCAGGTGGGTGTCATTCTTTACATTAAAAGAAAATTTTTGCAAGCAATCGAAATCGATAGTAAATAAAGATCACTATGACTCAGTCTACGCAAAGATTAAGCAAAACGGAAAACTGCTAATATTGCCCAATATATCGTCCTCCCAAATCTAATGCGAAGTCGAGGCTCCTCTATGAAGAGATAAGTCATTTATCAACAATAAAACGACACGATTATGTGTGGAGATTTTAACCTACCTCGTATAAACTGGAATAATAATTTTGCTGATAGAAGGTTGGGCGGGAATGTTGCTTGATATGGTAAACGAGTATATTTAACATCAGGTGGTCCGTGAGCCTACAAGGGATAATGTATCCTAGATTTAGTTTTCACTACCGACACTGATCTGATTGATTACTGCGATATAGGTGAACTTTTGGGCAACAGTGATCACAGGTTAATCAGATGCGCATAAATTGCATGTGACATCACAGAAAACCGATTATTAGTTCCCAATTTAATAAAGCAGATTTCCGAAGTCAGCAGGGTACTAAGCGAAGTTGATTGGGTTGACCTACTAACGGAAATACGCCGAAAACATGTGAAATTTTTCACAAAAAAACTCCAATCGGTGGTTGATAAACATGTTCCCATGAAAGGAACGTCTAAATAACATAACAAACCAGTTTGATACTAATGAGATTCAAAAAATCATTGGCAGTAAGCGACGAGCGTATAAAGTTTAAAAGGGGTAAAATGCGGCCCTGCGATTCTAGGAATACAATGACGTAAAACGTCTTTTGCAAAGGATTAATAAAGACAAAAAAGCGGAGTATGAAGAAAAATTGAAAAGGAATCCAAATCAAACCCGAAAAGGTTCTTTCAATACGTTCAAGTAAGAAAAACGTCAAACAAGTTTTGGGGCCCACTGAAAGATAAGAATAACATCTTGGAAAATGATAAAAAGAGCATGGCATTCGTACTCATGAATACTTTAATGCGGTTTTTTATTAAAGAAGACGAGCTTCATTACCAGAACCAGTAACCATGTATGGGGGACTCGAAAGTGATAGATTGGAAATAGGAGAGATAACAGTAGACGAAATATCAAAGTATTTGCAGAAACTCGACCCAGCAAAATCCGGGGGGGTGGACGAAATTTCGCCGCGATTACTTCGCGAATGTCACAGTCAACTTTCGCTCCCGTTAAGATTATGCTCAATAATCGCTAATGGACAAAAATGTTCCTAGTATGTGGAAATTAGCTAATGTTACACCGATATTCAAGAAAGGGAGTAAGAGCCTAGCAGTAATTATCCCCCAATTAGTCTAACGTCTGTGATTGTTAAACTATTTGAGAAATATTGCGGGATAAAATGTGTCTTTTTCTCGATAAAAATAACTCAATTTTAAACCCCCAGCATGGAATTTCAAAATAAAAGATCCTGCTTAACAAACCTACGGGGTTTTTTTAATGTCATTTATTCAAAACTGGGACGCTAAATTCCCTGGGAAATGTAAATACCTTGATTTTCGAAGCTTTCGATACAGTTCCCCATAAGCGACTGTTGACCAAGCTAAGGGCACATGGCTTAGGAGAGCAATTATTTTCATGGATTGGCGATTGGCTTTCAAATCGAAAACAAGGGGTTTAGTAATAAATGGCGAGGCATCTGATTGGTTAGATGTTACTATAGTCTATTCACTTAAGCTGGATTCCTAGGCGGGGAGCTGCTCGCTGCCTAGCCGAGTTTGTAAGGACGTCGCTGATTGGCTGTTTAGGACTCGGCGGGGTGGCGATGGTGGTGGTACTTGCCTCGCTAAACCCCAAAAACCCTTGTGTTGCCTCAGAAAAAAAATTCATATTTCTTGGCTTTACTCATCTCTTACACAAAAAAGGCCTATTTTGTTTGCATCATGAATCAGGCAGTGATTTTTCAACAACAACGTACCATTCATAACTCATAGGGTAAAATAAAGTCATGACTAAACTATCACAAGAGTAGGCGAATTTTTAGGTTTTCAGTGCATTGAAATGTTGTACTCCTACCCGATATTCCCAAGCTACCAGATGATTTTTATAAAGCTGAGCCTACCATCGTGTTCAAAATACATTGCTGCATATCAGAGCAAAAAAATGACAGTAAGACTACACTAATATTAAGATAATTGAAGGAAAGGGAAAAGTGTATAAACAGTTTTTCCTGCTTATTTTGCTTCAACTCGCTTTAACTCCATAAATTTTGGGTCGCATTCAATTTTCTAGCACTGTTTTCAAAATCCTTATACTTTTCCGCTTCCTGTGGTATGTACACGTACCAATAAGGAAAGGGTAGTGGTAAAAATGGCTAAGAAAGTTAAACTGTTTAAAACTGGTACCGTGAGGGGTGGAGCCTCTGATAGCTCTCCCGAGAACAGTCTCTCCTGTATGGGGAGCATCAATGCTCACCTTCACTGTGCCAGTTTGCAGTAGTAGTTTAACTTTTTTAAACCCCATTTTTGACCACGTACTCTTTTCCTTATTGTACGTGCTACATACCACAGGAAGCGGAAACGTATAAAATTTTAAAACTGTACTTAAAAATTGAATGCGACAAAACTGAGGGAGTTACAGCGAGTTGAAGCAAAATAAGCAAAAAATAATGTTTATACACTCTTTTACTTTCCTTCAATTATCTTAATATTATTTGTAGTCTTAGTGTACTTTTTTATGCTCATGATATGCAGCAATGTATTAGGACCACGTGGTAGCTCAGCTTTCATAAATATCATCTGGTAGCTTGGTAATATCGGGTAGGAGTACAACATTTCAATGCACTGAAAACCTAAAAAGCCGCCTATCCGTGATAGTCGGGTCATGACTTTTTTTTTTTTTCCCTATTGAGTTATGAATGGTTATGTTGTTGTTAAACAATCACTCCCTGATTCACTGATGTCAAAAAATAGGCCTATCTTGTGTAAGAGATGAGAAAAGCCAAGAATATGAATATTTTTCTGAGGCAACGCAAGGGTTTTGGGTTGCGGCAAGGGGCAAGTACCACCACCATCGCCACCCAGCCCGAGTCTATCAGCCAATCAGCGACGTCCTTACAAACTCGGCTAGGCACGAGCAGCTCCCAAGAATCCAGCTTAAGTGAATAGACTATAGGGGGGTGCCTCAGGCTCGGTCTTGGGGTCCTACTTTTTTTTCTGATATATATAACGATCGGGACTGCGGATTTGTATCTAAAATATCAAAATTTGCAGATACACCAAATTAGGCGGTAAAGCATATACTAGAGAAAACTGCGAACTCATACAAAGTGATCTCCAAACTATCAGATTTGGGGTGACAAAAGGGTATTAAATTCAATTCCGATAAAAGTAAAGTAATGCATATGGCAACGTAACCTCAATATAACTATCAAATGCAAATAAATCGTTAACTGAAGTACAGCAGGAAAGGATTTTTGGTGTCATCATCAGTAATGATCTGAAAAACCCGCCCGCATTGCCTAGCGCCAGTAAAAAGGCAATATATGTTGGGCTTTTATTAAACGCAACTTTGAACATAAAAATCCGAAAGTGATGACACAATTATACACTCCTTGGTTAGGCCGCACTTGGAATATGCCGTTCATTCTGGTCGCCCTGTTTCGTAAAAGATCAAGCCAAATTGGAAACAGTGCAAAGAAGAGCAACCAAACAAATTCCATCTCTGCGAAATTCATCTTATGAAAAAGAGACTGCGGAAAATTATATGTTTTCCTTAAAGGATCGAAATCCGTGGGGACTTGATAGAAAACCCTTTAAGATCCTAAAAGGATTTGATGTCATTTAAACAAGAGAACCTTTCGAACTTTTTAACTCAAGTGACAACAGAAATAATGGTTTTAAAACTAAAGGTCAACGTTCATCCCGATCTCCGTAAAAATTATTTTAATGTTAAATCGTTGATCGATGGAACAAGTTACCAGCAAATGTTGTCGGAGCCAGCACAATAACTACTTTAAAAACAGACTTGACGCCACTGGGAAAGTAAATGGGTATTGATGTGCGATTTCGTACCTAGTCCCCGTATCGATTAGTGTAGTGGTAGTGGTATGGTAGTTGTAGTTGTATATTTCACACCCTAAACTTTCTGCCTACGAAAATTCCATGTTCCTATTTTTTAGGGACATGGTATCATTTTTCCAACTGTTTTTTTTACATGTAGTTGATAGTTAGTAGTATGTGTTTCAGCAGATACCCTCGTCATGGACCAAAAGGGGCTCCTGGTGTCTGTTTTCCCATGTAATCCTATGTAAATCCTCCTCCTCCTCCTCCTCCTCCTACACCTCCTCCTCCTCCTCCTCCCCCTCCTCCTCCTCCTCCTCCTCCTCCTCCTCCTCCTCCTCCTCCTTTCCCCCTCCTCCTCCTCCTCCTCCCCCTCCTCCCCTTCCTTTTCCTCTTCCTCATTTAATGGAATCCATCATAAGAGATAAATTTGTTAAGTCCCCTTTGAATAAAAAGACTATAATAGAGATTCGCAGCATGGATTCAGAATAACGCTCATGCCTCTCAAACTTACTTGATTTTTGCAATAGTGCATTTAAAATGTACGACAACACGAGACAGTAGACGTAGTTTACCTCGATTTTCAAAAAGCTTTCGACAAAGTTCCTCATAAGCGTCCCCCATTAGCAAAGTAAGTTCATGGTATAACAGGGCCCTCTTTCAAATTGGATAGAAAACTGGCTGTCAAATCGTAACAAGGAGTGGTAATAATGAAATTCTGCTGACTGGACCAGTGTAAATAGTGGGGTTCCTCAAGGATCAGTTCTCGGACCTTTTCTGTTCTTAATATACATAAATGACATTGACGAGGGAATCACATGCAGGATATCGAAATTTGCTGATGACCCGAAAATCCCCACTAGCCTCTACAGAATCTCGCGCCAACTCATCAAAAAGATTTAAACACGCTAACAGAATGGTCAAAACATGGCAATGAATTTCAACCTTTGACAAATGTCATGCACTACATATCGGTAATAACAACCCTCATAAAAGTTACGTGATGACGATTTCCAACTAACAAGTGTTGATAAAAAAAGATTTAGGCCCTTATAATCTCGAAAGATCTCAACCCAATAACCAATTATAGAGGTAGTAAAAAGTGCAAATAAATTGGTTGGCTTTTTTTGGACGAACTTTCAGTTTTTAAATCTGAAAAAGTTTACTCACTCCTTTTAACTCGCTTGTCGCCCCCATCTAGAATATTGTGTGCAGTTCTGGTCACCTTATTATAAAAAGGACATAGATAAACTAGAAAAATACAGCGCAGAGTAACCAAAATGATATCTAGATTGCGTAAAATCGTACGAAAATCTGCTCAAGAACTTAACTTATCCCACTAACAAAATGAAGGATAAGAGGGGACCTCATCGAAGTCTTTAAAATCTTCAAAGGATTTACGAACGTAATCCCAGAAAATCTTTTCACGCTAGACCGGTCAAGCTCAACTAGCAAGAACGGATTTAAAATAAGCAGGAAACGGTTTGTAACGAACGAAGCAAAGTACTTCTTCACATACCCTGTTGTGAACGTATGGAATGGGCTGCCCTCAGACGTAGTAAACTCCCAAAAACAATAGAATCATTTAAAAATCGCCTCGATAAATATTTCATATCAATCCCCGGTTTTCACTGTTTATCTCGGAATAAAATTTATCTCGCGGGCCTCTGATGCTTACTCTCTTGCGTAAAAGGTTTGCGAGTCGCGTCTACACAACCCTCCCCCACGTCTCAGACAGCCTCGATAAACGGTCACTACTACAACTTTTGACCTGTACGGGGTGTGGTTTCAGTAAGGGCCCTGTCAGTTAGTGACTACCATCGGGATTTAAGGTACCAGGGGTCACTGCTGCAGGGGGCATTGAAGTGCCCGGCGTCCTACTTGGAAAGTGCACTACCGCAGTGGATTTTAACGGAGCTGGGCCTGATTGACTGCTGCCTCCCAAGAAAGCGCCAGGCAAGGCTGCCGCCCACCCTTGAACTTCCACACTGGCCTACACCAACACTACTTTAGACCTCATAACACACACAGATAGCCCCGGGTTTAAAGGTTACCACTACTACTCTCGACCTGTGACGGCTGTGGATCAGTAAGGGTCCTGACAGTTAGTGAAACCCCCATCGGGATTTAAGGTACCAGGGTTTACTGCTGCAGGAGGCATTGAGTTACGGCGTCTGATGGAAAGAACAACCCATGGATTGAACGGAGCGGGGCCTGTTGACTTTCTCCTCCAAAAAGACCAGGAGGCTGCCGCACCACCCTTGAACCTCCACCAACTGGGTTCTCAACCATTACAAAACACACATACATGACCTACTATCAAGCACTAAACACCCCCCAACTATAGTAGTAGCCATAGATTACAGCTTCAAATTTCCTTAAAAAATTCCAGCAGTTTTCTATATTGCATGTATCACTTCTTTCCGGCCACTTCGCTGAGGGATTGGGGTGGGAGAGCCTTCTACTTACCTACCCTTGCTCTCTTATTATCTAGTTTGTAGGGTTTGTTAAAGCAACAGCCTTGTAAAGGGCCTTCGTCTGTTGCTGTTTGTGTTTCTTTGTAATCCTTTGTATTCCCCTCCTCCCTCTCGTCCTCTCTCCTCCCCGTCCTCCCCCTCCCCTCTCCTTCCTTAATACTGTAGTTTTCCCATTTGATTTTTCCATCTTTACCTCGCCTATCCTCTTTCCCCCCCCACACTCCCCTACTTTTTCTTCTTTCCCTTCACGAAATCTTCCTCCTTCCTACTTCTCCTAATTAACTCCTCCTCCTCCTCCTCCTCCCTCCTCCTCCTCCTCCTCCTCCCCCTCCTCCTCCTCCTCAAATGTTTCCGAAGAAAAGACTTGGGTTATTATAGCAACGACCTCAAGCCCAGTCCCTTTTTTCAGATTTTTAAAGGCTAACAAATTAACTGGTTTCATTTGAAGACTTTCGAATATAAGTCAGAAAAAGTCATTCTTACCTTCAATTTTCGAGGTACTCCTCATCTTGAATTTGCGTTCAGTTTGTGGTCCCCCCTACTATAAGAAAGATAATCAAACTGGAGAGAGTACAAAAGAAAAGTACTAAAATATTAAGCTTGCGAACAAGTCATCGAAGAGCGTTGAAGGGAAATTAACTTGTTCGTTTCAAAACGAGATTGCGAGAAACTTATAGAATTGTTTAAAATTTTCATGCTTCGATAGGTTAACATAACGCCTATTTGAATATTGATTGGACAAGCACTACACTAGTAATGGATACAAGATCATTGGTAAGTTTTTTCGGGCACATGAAGCAAAGCACTTTTTCTTTAATATAGATAGAATATGAATATCAGATAACTATATATATATATATATATATATATATATATATATATATATATATATATATATATATATATGTATGTATATATATATTATATATATATATTATATATATATATATATATATATATATATATATATATATATATACTATATATATATATATATATATATATATATATATATATATATATATATTATATATACATATATATATGAAAAATTCTTATGCTTATGCAAATATACTAAGGGGTGAAAATCTTAACACCAAGAGAGAAATGGAAAATACACATAATAAACACATTTATTCTCAATTTTATTACTTTTCCACACATTAATGTCATATTTTATTTATTCTCATTTATTACTAATTGCAGTTATTTAGCATATAATTTATTCTCATATTTAATTCCTCATTTATCATATATTTATCCTCAACTTTTATACTCTGTCCTTTGAGATGTAAACAAATAATTCATATGGTTCTGTATGATAAAAGAAAAAACTTAATTATGTTACCCTTTTTAGTATGGTTATTTTACGGGTAACGGGATCACACCATGTAGATACAGGTTACGAACCTGTAAGGGTGATTGCCTAATGATGCCCTCCTGACAGGCAGGTAACTTGCTTCGTTGCCCAGAGGTGCACATCAATGAAGTCGTATGAGCTAATCGTGGTCGAGCGGTTCTTTACGTAATTTATAAGTATTCTTTTAGTGCCAAAGGATTCGAGTAAGACAATATACTATAAACAGTATAATAATATATATATATATATATATATATATATGTACACTTGTGAAGTTTATACAATAATAATGTCACGCAGTTCGTTAGGTAACGGCCTTTGAGACTAAGGTCTAATAGACAAGGCCTGAACAGTTAATGTCGTGACAAGGTACTCTCACCCCCCCCAGGTGTGGAGTACAAACAGACACTCAGGAAGGTGTCGTGAGTTGGAGCGCTAAGGGTCGCAGCTCGTGTCGTTCTCCTCTCTCTCCACTGCGTCTGCCGCATATGAGGAAAGGAGGCCGGAAGCTCAGGTTCCGGTGGGCAGGAAAGGCGAGGTGTTGACGCGTTGCTTCCCAACACCAGGCTATCCACGTCATCATCATCTGGGATGGCGTGGCTACTTGGTTCAGCATAATGTCATCAAAAGGTGGCAGTAACTCAGCACGACAGGCGGCGGTACAAGACACAAGACACCAGACATCACTGCTTATAACATGATCATATAATATCAACCAGTCGCTAATATCTTCGTCGCCACTACATACGCGTCCTCGCATTGATACAGACAGTATCTGACGTGTACATGT
>JACEEZ010001351.1:9714-19714 GCA_016584305.1 Chionoecetes opilio
CACCGGGGGGCAATACTCACCAAAAGAGGGGACCAGCAGCCTGCTGGTAAGGATGTCCGGCTTGTCCGCTTTCAAGAGATGACATCCCCTCCTTAATAGGCCAGTTGCATAAGGGTAAATAACAAAGTTGTAATCCGCCACCTCTAAATATCAACCGATTGAGGTCAAACTTTGCATACGAGGGTTTCTTGCATAGATGCACCATTACACGAAAGTAGGAAGAAAAATTCAAACTTTTGATTTTTATTGGCACCCTAATATATATATATTTTATATATATATATATATATATATATTATATATATATATATATATATATATATATATATATATATATAATATATATATATATATATACTGCTACGCCGCCGAAGTCCAAGATATAATCTAGTGCGTCGCCGTCCAGTGAAGTTTGAGAACCTCTGCCTATAGCTACTGGACGTGTGAGCATAATGGTGAGGGCTTGGCGGAAAGGGAAGGCAGGACAAAGGATCAACTCTTTTTTCAGTCAGTTATGTAACTGTACTTTTTTTGTAAAAAAAATATTAAAGCCTGGGAAGGTATAATCATTGTTTTGGTTTATACTGAAAATAAATATAAAAGAATAGTCATAAATTATGAATATTGTGTTTTTAATGTATTCAGAATATGCATTTTGCAAATTCTAGAAATCTCGCGACCCCTCGGAAGACTTTCGCGACCCCGCGAGGGGTCGCGACCCCTAGTTTGAGAACCCCTGCTCTAGACCACATCTTATTTTTCTTAATGAAACCCAAATGTCTGTGAACACTGACAACATTCCCTTTTCTTCTCCCTCTTCCTCTCTCCATTCTCATTTTGAATCCAAAGCTGTTGGTTGTTGCGTGTATGCACGCAACGGCCTCACTTGCTCTCGTGAAAAAGGTCTTGAATTTTTAGAATTTTTTCCTAGCTGGGATCAATATCAATGTCACTTTCATACTAAATTAATATGTGTTGTAAATCTCTCTCCTAACTCCTCAGACTATGTAACATTTTTCGACAATTCTAAATCCAAAGTGGAACAGATTTTTACTTATAGCTGAAATGTTCATTCATGCGGATTTCAATGTTCACCACCAACATTAGCTATCATCTTCTTCCATTGACCAGCCTGGTGAACAAAGCTACAACCATGTTATCATTAATGACCTGGAACAGCTGATGCAGCACCCTACCCATATCCCTGACCTTCTTGGAGACTCGCCAAACATTCTTATCCTTTATCATCTCTAAACCTTATGCTTATTCTGTAAAACTATCCTCTCCGTTGGGCTCCTCCGATCACAATATTATTTCTGTGATTTGTCCTATCGCTTCGGTAGTGCCTCAGGACCCATCTAAGTGGAGGTGCTTGTGGCATCATAACTCAACTAAGTGTAAGTACCTTAATCGGACCTTCTTTCATTTTCTAAGGAATAAATATTACTGGCGTGTCATAGACCCATCCCTTTGTGCAGAGTGCATAATTGAGGTCATTGTCTCTGATATGGAAAAATACATTCCACACACCTTCTCCATTCAAGCTCATAAACCTTTGCTTAACTTAAAATGTTTTTTGCTGTCCAAGATAGAGAGGCGGCTCAGAGACGGTACCGTAATCATCCCTCTCCTGAAACTCATGGCCTTTTTCTTTCCGCCTGTAATCATGACAAATAGTTTTTTAAATTAACCAAAAACTCTTTCATCAATATGTAAGGTAAAGATGGTGGCAAACACTATGCTGCACGTGGCCTCGGTGCTCATCTCTATCGCATTAGCTTTTCTGCCTGTGGTGTGGTGGGTGAAAATCCGTTATCTCGGGACACAGGGCTAGTATGACATTTGGGTTACCACAGTTACCTTCACCAGGTTTTCCCAGGTACCCATTTATGAACCAACTCCAGAAGGAAGAATGAACAACTGGTTGGGCTACCGCCGGCTGTCCTGACCCGGATTCGAACCAGGGTCCGTATATTCGTAGCTAGGCGCGCAAGCCACTACACCACGTAGGCGCTATTTCATCAATAAATGATGTCAAAATCTTTCTGGATTAAACTCCTCTCGTGAATTCTTGCATCTAGCTTAAAATACTCCACCAATTTTTTTCTTCATGTCTCCAAAATAGTTCTTCTTTCTGTGACCTCTGACGCTTAATATCGCTTCATTTGTCCTCTTCAACTTCGTCACCTTACTTAATTAACAAACTTATCAACTCTTCCCTTGGTTATTTCACCTGGGATTGTTACTAAATGTATAGGATACTAATTACCATATCACTATGTCGACACCTTCTGCGGGTGAGAAAACATATGCTCGAAAGAAGCCGATGCTGTTGCTTAGTGCCAGTGTGTGATAGGGAACTCTTATTGTTGATAGGGTCTCACCCAGGTGAGACCTAGAAATCTCGTCTACCGAAGTTCTCATCGCCGTTGACGAGTATATATTAAAGACCCTGACTTTGAGGTGCATGATGCAGGTGGCAAAAACGACTCAAATGAACTGATGAGTGAAAAGCAAGTGAAATTTTAAGTGTAGACCTAATCGATGACAACATGCTCATAGGAACTACAACATAATATCAATTACGAGTGATAATATGATATAATTATGTTTACAATGGTATAAAAATCAATTAATCAATCAATCAATCAATCAATATATATATATATATATATTATATATATATATATATATATATATATATATATATATATATATATATATATATATATAATATATATATTATATAAATATATATATATATAGTACTAGCCGCAAAGCCGCCCTCCGGGCGGACTTTTTGGCTAGCTCCTGCGGAGGGCTATTGGTGGGCCTTCGGCCCACCACCTGTGTTTGGTGGGCCTTTGGCCCACCAAACATGGACTCTCCAGATAGCCCCTTCTAACTTTCCTGAAATCATGGATGTAGAAATGTATGTATTCCCCCCACCCATTCACTCACCCATTACCCATCACCCCCCACCCATTCACTCACCCATTACCCATCACCCCCCACCCATTCACTCACCCATTACCCATCACCCCCCACCCATTCACTCACCCATTACCCATCACCACACACCCATTCACTCACCAATTACCCATCACCACACACCCATTCACTCACCCATTACCCATCACCCCCCACCCATTACCCATCACCCCCCACCCATTCACTCACCCATTACCCATCGCCCTCCACCCATTCACTCACCCATTACCCATCACCCCCCACCCATTCACTCACCCATTACCCATCACCACACACCCATTACCCATCACCCCCCACCCATTCACTCACCCATTACCCATCACCCCCCACCCATTCACTCACCCATTACCCATCACCACACACCCATTCACTCACCCATTACCCATCCCCCCCCACCCATTCACTCACCCATTACCCATCACCACACACCCATTCACTCACCCATTACCCATCACCCCCCACCCATTCACTCAACCCCCACCCATTCACTCACCCATTACCATCACCACACACCCATTCACTCACCCATTACCCATCACCCCCCACCCATTCACTCACCCATTACCCATCACCACACACCCATTCACTCACCCATTACCCATCACCCCCACCCATTCACTCACCCCATTACCCATCACCACACACCCATTCACTCACCCATTACCCATCACCCCCCACCTATTCCCTCACCCATCACCCATCACCCCAACCCATCACCCCCCACCCATTCACTCACCCATCACCCCACACCCATTACCCATCACCCCACCCATTCACTCACCCATTACCCATCACCCTACATCAAGGCTTCCTCAATTCTCGCAACCCACTTTTGTTTTCACAATTCTCGCTAATAGGCTGCAAAAAAAAAAAAAAAAAGTGATCGGATCATCTCATAAGTGGGCTTATGACCTTCCCCTGGTCAACCTGATTCCAAAAATGTGCCATATGAGGTGTTTGCGCCACGGGGGGCGGAACCTATACCACACACACACACACACACACACACACACAGACAGACACACTTTCGCTTATATTATTATAGATAGAAGAGATATATATATATACTAGCCGCAAAGCCGCCCTCCGGGCGGACTTTTTGGCTAGCTCCTGCGGAGGGCTATTGGTGGGCCTTCGGCCCACCACCTGTGTTTGGTGGGCCTTCGGCCCACCAAACATGGACTCTCCAGATAGCCCTTCTAACTTTCCTGAAATTATGGATGTAGAATGTATGTATTCCCCCCACCCATTCACTCACACCCATTACCCATCCACCCACCCCCCCATTCACTCACCCATTACCCATCACCCCCCACCCATTCACTCACCCATTACCCATCAAACCCACCCCCCCAATTCACTCACCCATTACCCATCACCCCACCCATCACTCACCCCTTACCCATCACCCCCACCCATTCACTCACCATTACCCATCACCCCCACCCATTCACTCACCCATTACCCATCACCACCACCCATTCACTCACCATTACCCATCACCCCCCACCCATTCACTCACCCATTACCCATCACCCACACCCATTCACTCACCCATTACCCATCACCCCACACCCATTCACTCACCCATTACCCATCACCCCCACCCATTCACTCACCCATTACCCATCACCACACACCCATTCACTCACCCATTACCCATCACCCCCCACCCATTCACACCCATTACCCATCACCACACACCCATTACCCATCACCCCCCACCCATTCACTCACCCCCACACCATTCACTCACCCATTACCCATCACCACACACCCATTCACTCACCCATTACCCATCACCCCCCACCCATTCACTCACCCATACCCATCACCACACACCCATTCACTCACCCATGACCCATCACCCCCCACCCATTCACTCACCATTACCCATCCCACACACCCATTCACTCACCCATTACCCATCACCCCCCACCTATTCCCTCACCCATCACCCATCACCCCAACCCATTCACTCACCCCACACCCATTACCCATCACCCCACCCATTCACTCACCCATTACCCATCACCCTACATCAAGGCTTCCTCAATTCTCGCAACCCACTTTTGTTTTCACAATTCTCGCTAATAGGCTGCTAAAAAAAGAAAAAAAGTGATCGGATCATCTCATAAGTGGGCTTATGACCTTCCCCTGGTCAACCTGATTCCAAAAATGTGCCATATGAGGTGTTTGCGCCACGGGGGGCGGAAACCTATACCACCACACACACACACACACACACACACACACACACACACACACACCACACACACACACACAGACAGACAGACAGACACACTTTCGCTTATATTATTATAGATTACCCATCACCCCCCACCAATTCCCTCACCCATCACCCATCACCCCCAACCCATCACCCCCCACCCATTCACTCACCCATCACCCCACACCCATTACCCATCACCCCACCCATTCACTCACCCATTACCCATCACCCCCCACCTATTCCCTCACCCATCACCCATCACCCCCAACCCATCACCCCCCACCCATTCACTCACCCATCACCCCACAACCCATTACCCATCACCCCACCCATTCACTCACCCATTACCCATCACCCTACATCAAGGTTTCCTCAATCTCGCAACCCACTTTTTTTTTTCACAATTATCACTAATTGGCTGCTAAAAAAAAAAGAAAAAAAGTGATCGGATCATCTCATAATTGGGCTTAAAACCTTCCCCTGGTCAACCCGGTTCCAAAAATGTGCCATATGAGGTGATGCGTCACGGGGGGCGGAACCTATACCACACACACACACACACAGACAGACAGACAGACAGACAGACACACTTTCGCTTATATATATATATATATATATATATATATATATATATATATATATATATATATTATATAATATATATATATATATATATATATATATATATACTACTACATCCCTCTAAATCTGGAGGAGGCGGCAGGAGGCGGTAGCGGAGTGGTTAGCGTCTCCGACTGGCGTTCTCGGTGACCTGAGTTCGATCCCCGAAGAAACCCAAAACCTTTCTGCACCGTCGAGTGGCCTAAGAACACCCACATGCCCTGCCCATCAACTCTACCTTCGATTGCGAGTGCATCGGAGGACACAGGGGGGCGACATGAGCCTCTAATCACAGGCGTCACTATAAGAATCCTGGCTGCGCCACCACGGGCGAGGACCAACCATCAGAGCCCTTAAGTGAACCTTCAGAGCCTACCATCCGAGCCCTAGGTTACACGACTAACTACAGGCGCTATAAGCACAAATGTAAAAAAAAAAAAAAAAAAAAAAAAAAAAAAAAAAAAAAAATCTGAATGAGGACTGGTGACTAGTGGAGTTCCACAAGAGTCTATTTTGGGTCCATTATTATATTTGATTTACATCAACGACTTGGATAGTGGGATTAGCAGTGATATCAGCAAGTTTGCTGATGACACTAAGCTGGGTAGGATTATTGGATCACAGTCTGATGTAAACATATTGCAGGGAGACTTAGATAAACTTAATGAGTGGGCAGTCAGATGGCAGATGGAATTTAATATTGATAAGTGCAGCTTTATGAATGTTGGTAGAAAAAACCCTGGTAATAGATACACCATACGCAATGTATCGCTGAAAAGATCAAAAGGTGAAAAAGATCTTGGAGTGAGGGTGAGCCCAGAGATCCGACATAGGAAACAATGTATTGAGGCTAGAAATAGAGCTAATAGAGTGTTAGGATTCATTACCAGAAGTGTTAAAAGTAGAAGTGCGGAAGTTATTCTAAAGCTTTATCTGGCTCTAGTCAGGCCTCACCTAGACTATGCAGTTCAGTTTTGGTGTCCATATTACAGGATGGATATAGCCTTGTTAGAAACAGTGCAGAGAAGGATGACCAAAATGATACAAGGGATGCGTAACTTTAGTTATGAGAAGAGATTGAAGTTATTAAAGTTACACTCACTCGAGAGACGCAGAGTAAGGGGCGATCTGATAGAAGTTTTTAAGTAGATAAAGGGATTTAATAAAGGAGAAGTAGGAAAAGTTCTTACGGCTTTTAACCAGGGTAGAACAACAAGTAATGGATTCAAGCTGGAAGGGCGTAGATTTAGAAAGGAAATAGGGAAAAACTGGTTCACAAATAGGGTAGTGAATGAATGGAATGGACTCAGTAGACAAGTAGTTAGTGCGGAGTCATTAGGGAGCTTTAAAGAGGGGTTGGATGGGTTCATGGATGGGGATGAAAGGTGGATGTAGGTAGTGTTAGGTGACAGGAACTACCACGTGTAGTCCTTGCGGCCTCTTGTAGCTTCCTTATTTTCTTATGTTCTTATGTTCTTATATATATATATATATATATATAATATATATATATATATATATATATATATATTATATATATATATATATATATATATATATATATATATATATCGTTAAAAGTGATAGCTAGTTCAGCGTTTATTATATTTTTTAAGATATTTTTCGGCGTCTTCTGTTGTTATTAACTGCCCCATCACTAGGGATATGTAGAGTATATACGGGCAGGAGATTTTCTCTGAGACAGATCTCGTTAAAAGTGATAGCTAGTTCAATGTTTATTATCTTTTTAAAGATATTTTTCGGCGTCTTCTGTTGTTATTAACTGCCCCTATCACTAAGGATATGTAGAGTATATACGGGCAGGAGATTTTCTCTGAGACAGAACTCGTTAAAAGTGATAGCTATAGTCTATTTTTTTTATTATGGTCAAAATGCACTAAGGAAGCCACGCCCCCTGCCTCCCCCTCTATTCTACGGTGCAGCTGATTGGTGCATTCCTCGTATCATCACTACTAATCACAATATCTTCACTACCTAACAGCGCGTAACCACTGGACAGCAATCTTCACTACACAGGGTGACAAAATCAAAACTCCCTTTGTAGTGAAGATTGCTCTGTCCAGTGATCACGCCGCTGTTAAGTAGTGTATATATTGTGATTGGTAGTGATGATACGAGGAATGCACCAATCAGCTGCCCCGTAGAATAGAGGGGGAGGCAGGGGGCGTGGCTTCCTTAGTGCATTGTGACCATAATAAATAAAATAGACTATAGTTCAGCATTTATTATTTTTTTAAAGAAATTGTTTGGCGTCTTCTGTTGTTATTAACTGCCCCATCACTAGGGATATGTAGAGTATATACGGGCAGGAGATTTTCTCTGAGACAGATCTCGTTAAAAGTGATAGCTAGTTCAGCGTTTATTAACAGAAGACGCCGAAAATTTAATAACAGCAGAAGACGCCGAAAAATATCTTTAAAAAGATAATAAACGCTGAACTAGCTATCACTTTTAACGAGATCTGTCTCAGAGAAAATCTTCTGCCCGTACATACTCTACATATCCCTAGTGATGGGGCAGTTAATAACAACAGAAGACGTCGAAAAATATCTTTAAAAAGATAATAAACGCTGACCTAGCTATCACTTTTAACGAAATCTGTCTCAGAGAAAATCTTCTGCCCGTACATACTCTACATATCCCTAGTGATGGGGCAGTTAATAACAACAGAAGACGCCGAAAAATAACAACATTCTCTTTCTCTCTCTCTCTCTTTCGTTTTTTATAATTTATTTTTCAGCTCAGATTGGTTTATTTGCTGTTGCCCATGATATATCAAAAGCTTTTGATTGAGTCTGGTAATTTTTACATTGCCAAACTCCCGTCTTTCGGTTTCTATATATATCTCGGCACCTTTATCTCAAGCTTCCTTTCAAACTGTACAATTGCATCTACTCTAGACAATCCTTGATCTTATCCTAAGTCTATCAATAGTGGTGTCTCTTGGGTTCCGTCTACTTAATGCCTTTTTACACTTACGGTGATGATTCTACGCACTCTAGCTCAGCAACAATTACGTTATTCAAAGATAGATGTCCTAGAGTCTGTAACTTCTGATTTATCTATAATTTCTTTATTGGACAAAGGAAACCTTGTTTTGTCTTTGTTTAATATTTCACCTTGTGTGTTTCAATGTCTCAAAAATCCAATTTATATTCATATACTTGACTAAACTTTCCAAACAACTATCCTATATTCTTCATTTACTACAACTGTCTCCCTCATCTACAATGAACATTTTTGGACTATCTTTTACAAAATATCAGATCTTGAATTTTAACATTCTCATCTCTTTGCTAAATGAGCTTCTAAGACGTTAGATATCCGGTGTCCTGTAACGCCTGCGTCCATTTTTCTCTCTCTCCTACAGGCTTGCTCTGTACAGAGGCCTTATCCACCCATGTTTGGAGTATGCCTCGCATGTTTGGGTGGGATGCATTCATACAGCTCTTCTATGCATGATAGAGTCAAAAGCTTTACGTCTCAATACCTGCCATCCTCTGACTGATTGTCTTCAATCGTTGAATTGCTGCTGCTACTTCTCTTGCTACATTTTACCGTTCTTTTCATTCTTACCGTTCTTTTGAACTTGCTAAATGCATGCTTTTCCAACCCTTCCCCCGCCCCCTCCGTCCCCGCTGCACAAAACTTTGTTTGTATCCCTATTTATGTATCTAACTAATGTAAGAGTAAACCAGTATTTTCACTCTTTCCACTCTTTTCAGTTCTAAACTCTTCAACTCTCTACCTATATACATTTTTAAAGGCTATTAATCAACTAATGTACTTCATGAAAGCACATTGCCTGATATATTTAAATCATATAGTCAAGAGAAAAATGATATGGCATTGCTTTCTTCCTTGTAATACCTTTCTTATTCATCATTTGTTCTCTTACAGGAGATGGATTTTGCCGGCACACTATTCTCCTGGAATTCAGAAAGACTTGAAACATTGGATTTCAGTGAACCTCTTTATATCGACGAAGTTAATGCAGGGTACATCCTTCCTAGTGTTAGCCCTGACGTGGCAGGTTTTATCAAACCTTACACCCCACTGGTGAGTGATGTCACAAGATCATCCCCTCACTCACCCATTGGTTCTTTCCACTCGAGAGTTCACATATCCACACCT
>JACEEZ010001351.1:22214-32214 GCA_016584305.1 Chionoecetes opilio
TATATATATATATATATATAAAGTTTTGCTTATATAATATATATTATATATATATATATATATATACTATATATATATATATATATATATATATTATGAGGTCACGCCAGTACTTTACGTAATACGGAGAGCTTTCCATCACCACTGTTTTAACCGACCATAGATCAACGCGGTAGGTGTTTTTGAGTGTTACGTAGCATTCTTCAAGTATCACTTAGAGTGGAGGTGAGAGCAGGAGGGGTGCTCTCACTCTTTTTGTTTATGATACAGCCGGTGCCCTCTGTCAGAGCCTAGCTGTAATCGTAGTATACGTTGTGTTTGAAGCAGGACGAGAGAAGGGAGGGTTACGGCCCTCCTCTCTCTGTGGGTAGAAAGGCTGGAGGGCCTTCTATCGGGTTTCACGGCTTAGGGAACAGTTGGTTGCGTTGAGTCTTTGCGTCTGTGCGTTGAGGTCGTAACAGTGGCGACCTCGCCAGGATACTTGAAGTGTGCTGTACGTTAACATTGTCTTTGATGTGTAATAAGTTTTGTGTGGTTTGTTTTGTCCTTTGTCTATGTCTAATTGAGTGCAAATTAGTCAACTATGCAGTCTCCTGGCATTGGTTCACGAGAGGGTTTCTCGACAAAGTTACCGGAGGCACGCCGTCAGAAGCCCGGTCACACCAACACAGTCCGCTCCCTCGTCTGATGGGGGGGCCGTGGTTGACAAACCCCGGTATAATGCACTCCACGCCTGTGATACCAGGGAGGGTTGTAGAAGGGAGGCTCTGTTGCAGGCTGAAGCTTGAGGAAGTTGGAGGTCATTTTTGAGGAGAGAAAAGCGGAAAGGCAAGTGGCAGTCTGAGGAAGCGGAGAGACACAGGCAGTATGAGCTGGAAAAGTCTCGCTTGGGAGTTCACTGCCGCCCCCCCCCTTTGCCCCAATCGTGTGTTTTTTTTTTGTTGTTGTGCCTCAGATGCGGACGCGGGAAAGGACACTGCCGAGATGGGCTCGCTAGAGACTAAGTAGTTCTGGCTTTTTTGACGAGGCAAAAAGGTGACAGAGTGGTTTAGGTGGTTGGAAAAAGGAAGGCTCGAGAGTTTGAGTGGCCTCGTGAAACCTGTTGGACTGGTTTTAGCTAATGTGCTGCAGGGAAAAACCCTGGAGGCGTATGATCGCATGAAACGTGGATGACCTGGAGGAGATATTGATTAAAATTTAAGACATCATCCTTAAGGTGTACGAGCTTCGGCCAGCGAAAACATTACAGGCTGCAGCTCAGAAGGTGCTCGGAATAAGGGCATATGAGCAGACACCTACGTGGCCTGTGCTAGGTATCTGGAAGAACTCTTGGCAAGTGGCTAATGAGTGCAGGGATCTGGTGGGACGTCCTTCAAAGACCTCAAGGGTAGTCTAATCCTCCATGGAGCACTTCCCAACAGAGCTGACAAGGACATAGGTGCCAAGATTAGGGAGAAACGTTTTAAAGTGTTTGAATGGAAGCCGGCACGTGGGCCGATAAACAGAGTCTTAGCTCTACGGAGGGGTCTGGGGCGACCAAGGTGGGTTGTAACTACTCAGTACTCTGGGAGAGGACTGCTAGAAGGAGCAGCCTCTGTAAATAAGAACTGCCTCGTCTAGCACAAGGAAAGGTAAGGGAAGGAGGATAAAGCTTATAGGCCTAAGAGTACTTCATCAAGTCCTACGGTAAACCTGCTTTCATGTATTGTAAAACAGACCAGGTCACATCAAGATGAACTGTGCTAAGTGGAAGGCAACTCAGTCGGGCCAAGGCCAGGGGCCATAATTGTTCTGGGTCCAGTATGTGAAGGGGACGGGAGAGGGATGGGAGGAGCAGTGGTCGGTGTGTGCTTCAGGGTAACGGAGAGTATCCAGGAAGGCACTCCCGGTAGAGGCCAGTGACCGTGTCTCACGATAACGTCCGTCTCAGGTTAGCTCTTCGGAAGTTCGCCCTGGACTGGTGTAAGCCCTTTCACGTGTCAAGGCCACGGGTAATGATTGAGCGGTTCCTTTGTTATCCAGTCACGGCGTTTGTTCGAGACCACGGCTGTTCCACCAAGTAGTTAGTTGTGCAGGGAATGTGACCGGAAGATACGTTAGCAAAAGGGTGTTAACGTGCTTCTGTCGGGGGGTGAACTCGACGGTAGTACTATGATGTGTGCATGGTGGGAGCTGCTTTGTTCTATTGTGACAGCTGCAGCTCACGTGGCTTCGGGATGTTCTGCCAGTGGGACGGGGTAGGTTTCCGGATGGGAAATGACTTGGCGGGGCTAGCGGTTTTCCTTCACATACGCTATCCGTCGCGGTACCAGAGGAGGACCTTTGGGCCTAGGGTGGTGTGGAAGAAACGGGGTGCGGGGTTACTGGGAAGCCTAACTCTCCGTGTGTGCGTCACGAGGTCCCTGATCAAGAAGGCTCGTGAATAAGGAATGTGCCGGTGTCCTGCTTCAGGATCCTGGGGCCGCACTGTAAAAAAATCACAGGGCGTACCGGTTTATGAACTGAGGAAAGAAGGGGTGGCTTACTGCAGAGGGTGGGGGCGATGAGGGCGTCAGTGTTAAGTCTACCACGACCACCCTGCGAGTGCACCGGAAGGCGGAGGTTCTTGAAGCCAGCCTTTTGCATGGTCAGGAATCCTGGGGCAGACTGTAGAAACACAGGGCTACCGGAGGAAACGGAAGGAAAGATGGGGTGCTACTTCAGATGGGTTTGGGGAAACTGTGAGGGCGTCGGTGTTACTTCTGAACGCGCACCACCCCTGCTGAGTGCAACGGAGGCGAGGTTTAAGCCAGCCTTTCGCCGGGTCAGGATGCTGGCGGCCGACTGTATGCCTACAGGGCATCACCTGAAAACACCCGACAATTCAGGGTTTCTTGTTCTGGAGAAGGAAGAGTTTGATTTTCCCCGGCCAGGCCGCACACGAGGGAAGCACGAGGAATGGCGGGCGATTTGCTGGACTGGTACTGGCTTAAAACTTTACCCCCTACCTCGTTGTTCTCCAAGGAGTTTGGTGGGCGTCAATCAGGTCGACCAAATTGTAAGGCCTGCAAGCAGCAGGAGGACGAGACCTGGAAGCCCCTTGTTCGCTCTAGGGGCCGTGGAGGAGAAGAGGAGTCTAGGGACATGGTAAGGAGGAGTTCATCGTGTAGCCAATGTGGATGCACGGCGGGGGACAATTGCGGGCCACCGAGACTAACGGAGGAGAGGGGAACGTGCTACAAGCGGTGGTATACCACGGAGGTATCAGGATAGCGTTAGGCAGTTAGCACATGGAGGGGCCCTGGTGGCGAGTCACCTCGGAGGAAGGGACGGTTCAACGCTTGAATGCGCAAACTTTTGGTCGGCCCCAAAAAATAATGCTCTGCCCATGTGGCTTGATACATCAAAGGCGAGCGGGGGCCGATTGCCACACTTGTCAGTAGTGAGCAAACCGAACCAAGTTATTCCAGTGGCCCCCTAGTTCCCCATTCAGACCTGGAAAAACCCCGTTCACCGGGTGAGCGATTGACGTTGGGGGCCTTTACCCCCTTCGTCGGCAGGGGGAACATAAAGTACCTGCTACCCGATTATGGGACGTCATTCAACAGGTACCCGTGAAGCCGTGGTATAGGTCTACTTACCAGTCAGGACATACCGCCAAGGGCTATAGTTAAAACACCTCATTGGCTCTTCACTCACTTGGATTGCCTAAGGAGCTGCAGTCTGATTGGGGAGGTAATCTTTACCTCGAACTTGTTCAAGCAGATGTAAATGAACTGGGGGATTAAGCATCTGCTGGCTAGGCATTACCATCCCAAGTCAAGGGTGCGGTAGAAAGGGCACCATCAAACGCTAAAGACCATGCTGCGGTCATTTTGCTATGACAGTGGGAAGGACGGGGATCTGGGAGTGCCTGTTCATCATGTTTGCCGTTGAAGGAGTGCCCTCGGGTCATTAGGTTTCTCACCTAATGACGTTAGTTTTCGGCCACGGGGGCTGGGTCCTTTGGATGTAGTGCGGGAGGCGTGGAGTGGCGCCGCCCCAGCAAGAGCAAGTCGAACCATTGCTTGATTTTGTAGCCCGTACCCAGGGAAAGGTTGCCACCGAGCTCTTAAGAGGTTGGCTCGGCTTAGAACCTAGTTGTGGCCCAGGGCCAGAAGAGGTCTAATTATGGACCGGAAGGCCAAGGTAAAGAGTTTTTTTTCCCCAGCCAGGGGAGGAGGTACTTAGCTCTGTTGCCTCTGCAAGGGAAGCCGTTGGACACACAGTTTTGTGGTCCATACAGAGTGGAGAGAGGAGTGGGCGATTGGACTACTGATAGCTAACTCCTGACCGATTCCGGCTAAGGACTTCCAGCTGTGTCACATAAACATGCTTAAGCCCTTCTACCCGCCACTCATACCGCCAGAAAGGGGTTGAGTGATTTTCTCTCAGTTAGGGAGAGGAGGAGGAGGAGTGTGATGGCATGTCGGTTGGGGAGAGTGGAAAGAAGAGGGATTGGTGATGGTGGCGAGAGTGGTGAGGTTCCTTGGGGGTGAGCGGCTAACCGCCAAAGGAACAAGGTGTAGGTACGGAGGAGGGGGGCACTCTGGTTCTGACGCTTGGTGCCGGGACGAGGTAGCACAGGCCTGGAGACGTTGGTCCTGTAGGACTGTGGAGAACAACAATCAGGAGGCCCTCAGGGGAGGAAATTGCAACATTGTTCCGGAGAGAGGGGAGGAGATGTGTCGTGGCTGTGGCAGTAACCCGGGTCTTTGGCAGTGCCCACGTGGCGGAACTACGGGGGCTGTTGCAGGAATTGATGTCGGCGGATGACGCGCCAGTAAAGCTTTACTCCTATCGGGTTAAATCCCCTCAGGCAGAAGTCCCTGGAGGAGGAGATTACTTATATGCCTGATCACAACTTAATCAGGACGGGGGTCCAGGTGAGTGGAGCTCCCCCGTACCCTGACAGCCCCAAAAACTGATGGCAAGGTACGCTTTGTGTTGATTTAGAAAAGTTAATTAACTGTCGGAAGATGTGACACACTACCCTCGCCAAGGGGTCGACGATCAGTGGAACAAGCTAGGGTGCACACATCCATACCTAAGGTAGATTTGGTCAAGAGTTACTGGCACGGTACCTATCCGGGAGGCGGGCAAGCATTTGTACTTTTCCCTTAAGGTGGCCTAGTTTCGTGGTTAATGGGGCGGGTGTATCAGTGCTCAAGTAAATGCCTTATTGCCAAACAAACTTGCACCAGGCCCACCTTCCAGAGGCACAGGGATCGTGGTCGAGCTGAGGGGTAAGACCGTGCGGAAACTGTGCCGGCTATATTGAATGAACATGGTGGTGTTTGACTCAGCTGGTAGGGATCACCCTGTGAACCACGTGGAGGCAATTGTGCGTCGCCGCTAGGTCGAGGGGCTGGCTTGGTGTCAATTTGGACAAGTTGTGAGTTTTGTCCAAGGCCCGGGTGCATGTACTTGGGTCTCGTGGTGGGACATGGCCAGGTGCTTCCCCCCCCTGAAGCTAAGTGTGGAGGCGCAGAAACAACATTCAAGGCAATCTGCTGTCGGCGGGGCCCTTCAGCGTTTTCCTGGGCACATCGATAGGGTACATAATCGGCGGTTTCATCAAGGGCTACTTACGGTGCTGGCCCCAACCCACTTACGACATGCTGCGAAAAGGATAGGAAAGTGGGAGTGGTCCGCAGAGTCGTGAACAGGCTTTGACTCAGTCAAGGCTACTCTGCCACCATCCTATCCTGCGTGCACCTGACTTCACTCAAGCCTTTTGTGATTGGCGACAGGAATCTAGTCGAGTGGTGGTGTGTGTTGGTTTTTTGGGATTTTGGTGCCGTGGTAACAGGGGGATGATCGGAAGGAACCCCAGTTGCATTCTTCTCTAAGAGGGGTTCATGCCGCTAGCGGAATTATTCGTTAAAGAGCAAGGAGTGTTGGCCATTATGTTGGCCTTGCAGCATTTTGAGGTGCTACTTGCCTTCCATATGGCCCGGTGATGCAGGTCCACTCTGCATCCATCACCCTTTAAAGTTTGCAGAAGTTCAAAGTTTAAGAATCCAACGTCCACTCGCTGGAGTTTGTGTTGAAGGAGTAACAACTTGGACGTGAAACATATCCGAGGGGTGGCTGTCCCGCCTCAGAGCTTGCAGGAGGGCGGGGCTGGGACATAATTTCTTTTTCCAGGGAACAAAATTTTCCCAGGGGGAGTGGCCTGCTGGGGAGTGTGAATGTATACGTGCCAGGAGCCTGGAATGGTTGTGTGTCCTCAAGGTGAATGAGGAAGAGGAGTGAGGGAGGAGAGAGAGAGTGGGAAGGAAAAAATCCCCCATGGTGGGGCCCCATCAAATCCAAGTGGGCGTGCGGCGCTCGAGTCAGTCGGAGGCTTGGCTCTGGCTAGGAGTAGGGACGTGCCAAACTCCGCCTCCGTAGCCATCTTCGCTGTTCATCTTTGTGAGTTGCTACGTTGTATAGTTGTTGAGTCCTTGGTTTAGGGAGTTTGCCTATGCTTCACTTGAGGACAGTGATAGAGTGAGGTGTCGAAAGTTGAGTATTTTCTTGGCGTAGTATGAAATTACACGTTGGTCCAACCATTACGATGAGGTCTTAGGGCTTACCATCGTGCTAAGTGTAGTAGAGAGGACGGAAGGCGGAAAACGAATGGTAACCGTGATCTTTGGAGTTCTGGCTAAGCACAGGAAAAACACTGGACACCACACACACATGCCTCGCTACATAATTAACCTTGTCTGCGATAGCCAGCTCATTAACACGACTGCCAGTTTCCCGTCCTTCTGGACAGTGGGATGGAAAGGCGGGAAGGTGCATCCCCTGCACTCCTAGTACTTAACGTAAACAGGGAGTAACTTTACACACCACTGTTAAAAGCCCAGAGATATAATCCGGGTTAGGTGTTTGAGTGTTACGTATCATATTTCTTCAAGTATCACTTAGAGTGGGAGGTGAGAGCAGAGGGGGCTCTCATCTTGTTTGTTTATAGGCGGCAGGCAAGATCCCTCTACCCCCCTCAAAAAAACTTTTGATGGCATCATTTTTTTGTTCAAAGCGGGGCAAACACCAGCTAGAAAGAATTCACTGGGGTATTAAAGGGTTAGGAAACACACGGTTGCCAAAATGGCATTGAACCTTTAAGGTCAAAATTTTGGGAGGGTCAAGGGTCAAATTTGTATTCTCAACATTTGTATTTTCGCTCTTTTTATTTGTGTTACTTACAAGTAATGTAAGGGTTTAGCAAAGAAGCATGGAGATTTAATGACTTACAAGGGTTGTAAGTTGCAAAATAATAATAGGTAATGGAAGGAAATTAGTATTTAAAATGATCATACTCCATTTATAAATCGGAAAATACCACACAAAGTCAAGTTCCTTTAACGTTACTTCTTCCTGAAAATAAACCTTCTCATCAAGGAACGGGCACTACGATTGGTTGAATATTATTTTTCCCTGTGTTCCTAATATCTTTGCAAATAATATTTATCCAGACCATGTCCACTGCCTTGCGATTTGTAAGGCATCGTCTGCATCACAAAATCCGCATGATTCGACATCACACAATCGATTCAACCGCAATGATTTAAAATCCAGTATGATTTCTTCCCATTTCCAACAAAGGACGAGGACGTATCACAGCCAGTCATATTATTGCATGGAAGACAAATAAATGTTTCTCCACTATTACTCGAGGAAGGTTATTGTTGATGGACGTGCATGGAAAGCATTTCCTGCTTTCCACTTTTGTTGAGGGGGCCGCTCATCATGCACACTTAGCCCGGTGTGTCCCTGGTAAAGTGAAATGAACAAGAGGAGGAAGTCTGTCCTTATGTCCTACCACTTGACGATATGCTTTCAAACTTCAGCATCAATGGCTTCAAGGGCAGGGAGGGGACGATCCTAGTGTCGGCCTGCCTCGGTGGTTTGCCTGTAGTATTGGGGTGACTCCCCGTGTTGTGAATATCCGTCTGGTTTGCTACCACCTCAAATATCTCCTTCTCTCGCCCATTGTGCTTGGCAAGTTTGCCACTTTGGAACCATGGCAAGGTCTTCCTTGTTTTCATCGGAAAGCGATGAAGTTTCATCTACGATGGGGGAAGTATAAGATTTACGGTCGATCCCACCTTTCGGGTTGGTTATTCATCTGCCCGATCTTTTGGTCCGCGTAGCTGACTTGATAGATAAAGGCTGAGCATGTACTGGTCAACAACAACAATCAATCCTGGAAAACCATGCCACTGAACTGCTTCACCAAAGTAGCTTCTCGAAGTTTTTTTTTAGCATATAACCGAAAGGCGTGCACTTTGGTGGCTTCTGTACGGGATCTGAATCAATGAATGCATGGGCCATCGATGTTCATATGCATGTTTTTCCTGTGTATCCGGTGGATCCTTTGATTGTCTCTAAACCAAGATCAGTCGTTAGCAAGGGGAAGCAGTGGAAGACTTCTGGGTACTGCTCATCATTTTATCTAGTGCTTTGGCAAAATAAGTGGTTTGCAAAACTGACAGTTTCAGCTCCAGTACTTGTGAAGATTGCATACTCGCCCAGCTTGTGACGCATTGAACAGTCTCTGTATCAGTTGCCTGTTCCGGCCTCTGATTGTTCTTGGTGACCCTCTGCTTTCCGATCTTGCCAACAGGTGTTTGTACAGCGTTGCAAAACATCTTGGGACTTCCTGGCGTTTATGGCGATCGAAGAAAGGTAGTGTCTCCACTAATATCTCTTTTACATTCAGTTACACGACATCTTTCCCCTCTGTCTTGGCATGAGCGAGGTCTGTAGTTACCTATTTATGTTGCCAATATAGTTCGTAGTTCAGGTGATCTCAGCCTTGTCACAGCAGCGCATGTGTTCTTCTTGATTGGATGTTTTGAACACCTTGAATCGACGGAATGGTGCACCGTCCTGTTTTATTTGGATGGAAAACATCTTTCCGCAGATGAGAAATCTTCTCCAGAGTCGGCATCGCGAAGGCCAAAGAGATGCAAAAGTTGTCTTTTGCTTCTGGGAACCTTCGACCAAGTTGTGCAAAACTGAAGATGTGATGATGAGTTGTAAAGAAGGAGTTATTCAGGAGTCACTGCTACACTATATACTGCAACTCTCTGGTGGTCGCGGTTCAAGTGGCCACTTTGAACCGACTACAAGGGGTCTGTCACAATGGACATCCTTAAGAGGCTTCGGGGGCTACCCAGGGGCAGCTCATCCCTGGCTTCGCAGGAACGGGAGGGGAAACAATCTGGATGTGATCCGTCGACACTCCTTTCTTTTTTGCGTTCAGTTTAAGAAAGTAGAGTGGAGCTCTCTGCGAAATTGCATCATTACCTCAGCCAGGCAGAGCTCGGCCTATGCATGTTGGACCTATAGAAACAGCGGTGGCGGGGCCTGCTGTTTATAATAGAAATGTAGGTAGGTTGCGCAGGTGTAGCTTACATATTCGTACGGATGCTTCTATGCTTTTTTTGTTTTTTGTTTTTTTTTTTTTTTTTTTTACCTCTTGGCCTTATAAACGCCTGTTGGAAGACCAATTTGTCGAGGTGCATAAAATATTTTTAAGTGGGATTTTTGGGTTTCACTCGGGATCGAACTCGGGGTCTTCGAGAACGTACTTGGAGCGCTAACACTCCGCTACCGCTCCCCTCACACTGTACAGCATTGCCTATATTGCCCACATGTATATATTATATTTTATTTACTTTATTAAGTTCACTCCCTCATGTCTGTATGCTATGTTGTTGTTGTGTGCTCTTTTTTCCTATATGCTTTCATATGCAAATAAAAATATTATCATTATTATTATTTACCTATTATTATGGAATTGTAAACCCATATATCTCATTATTTCCTCAATTTTCCATGCCAGACCTAATATTATTTGAAAGTATAAGATAAAAGAGGGAATTTTTTTTTTTGACCTTATCTGACATTTTGACCTCCAAATTTGACCTTAAAGGTCAAATGCTAGTATTTTGGCAATCGGGTGTTTCTAAAACTTTACACCATA
>JACEEZ010001351.1:34714-52214 GCA_016584305.1 Chionoecetes opilio
TATATATATTTTGATTTTCTTTTAGATTCATCAGAAGTTTAGGGGGGACGAGACCCCGGTTATTTGGGGGTTTTTTATGAAACGTTTCGAAAAAGGCACTTGGCATCATCACTAAAAAATTTAAAAATTTAATTATTTAAGCAAAAAAGCGAAATCAAAAAAATTAATTCTAAGAAACAAAAAATTTCCCCTATATTTTTCAAAAATTAAAACTAATAAAAAAAATATAATTTTATTTAAGGGACCTTGGTGTGTGTGGTCTGGTTGTAGGGGGAGAATGAAACTGTTTTGTGGGTGACATTTCAGCTTGTGGGGGGATCGAACCGAGGTCGGGCAATCGAAACAGTGGTAACATTGAGATATGTATTGTTGTGAAAGCTTGGTTATTAGATCGGGGGACAATGCTTGATGTGTATAGCTTCTAATATTTAGTGTCACTGGGTAGTGTGACTTGGATAGGAACTGAAGTATTCAAAAAAAGGGTGATCAAAATCATGTAGTGTGAGCGGATTGCAGATTGCGAAGGTGAAGAAATGGGTCGACCAGTACGTGAAAGAAACCCTTTTTTTTGCTCAGAAAACCCGGGGGTTGATTCCTTGTCGTCTCCCGAGTATCTAGGTTACAGCTAGAAACATTTGAATTATAAATTATGTTAAAATAAGGGCTTTGGGTTAGAGTCTTTATATTTGAAAGATTTCTTAGGGAAAGAGAATTATAAAAATAAATTTAAATTTTGTTTTAAAAAGATGTGACTTAAGAGATCATTGATTTTTTTTCCGAAGGGTGTAACTGAGATGGCCATAAAATGGATTTTAACAAGTGTGGTCTAATATGGGTTCGGTTCGTTCGACTCTGGGTTGAACTTTTTATCTAAGAACTTTGAGATGATTGTTTAAATTTAAATTTGGGGGGAAAAGCCTTTGTTTTGGAAAAATGGTAAGGAAATTTGATTCTTATAAAAGGGAAAAAACCAATTAGAGGGGAAACTTGCACTGTGTAGTAGGGTTTTAATAGTATTTTTTTAAAAAGGTGGGGAAAAATGAAGCATATTGAGTTCCAAAACCAGTAAAAGGGGGTTTTCAAAGATGAGGTGGTAAGGTATTTTTTTTACGAGTACTAGGTGTCAAAAAATGGTAGGATGTTTGTTTTAAATTTCATATGTGAAAAAATTTTTGGGTGTGAAAATTTAAGGTACTTCAGAAAAAAAGGGGAATGTCCCGGGTTTTTTTAAAAGAAAAAAAAGTGTCGTCTACATATCGTTTAAAAAAAAAGGTTAAAAAAGTTTAGGACAGTAGACAGCACATGTCCTCATGGTGACATAAAAAAGCATTAGAAATAAAGGGACCCGGGCAGACCCCATGGAAACACCACAGTTTGGACATAAAGTTTTTTTTAAAAAAATAAATGGAGAGTTTTTTAAGCTAACTTTTAATAAATCAAGAATTGTTTTTTTTGAAATTTAAAGAAAAATGGAGCTTATGAAATAAATTACAGTGTTATTTCAAAGTTATCTAAGGAATTTTGTAAATAGTGATTGGATGTCAAAAATACCCCATTCCCGCGTTGTTTACTTTAATTGTTTTTAAATTCATGTGAAAATTTAAAGGAGTTCTTAATTGGGGTTTTCTTACTAGTTAAGGGTCAATTTGGGGACGAAGTTTTTAGCTAGGTTATATTTAAAGGTGCCTAATTACTGAAAAGGGAAACGTAAGGGTTTACCTTTTTTAGTGTTTTGGTAATCCAAAAAGGACACCGGGAAAAGAGCCACTGGGAAAAAATTTAAGGGAAAAACTCTTTAGTAAGCTTTTGTTTTAAGTAATGTCTAAGGTAAGGGATAAGTCTATCCCCCCTTTTAGTGAAAAAAAAAATGTTTTGTCAGCGGGGATTTTAAAAATTTTTTTTTATCAAAAGGATGGATTATTTTTTTAAGTACCATTTTTATCTAAAATTATGTACCGCGTCCTTTTATGGGGTCTAGTGTTAGGAAGTATCATCAGATTAAGGGGTTTTAAAGGGGCATAAAATTAAATTTTTGGGGGATTTTTGGGAATGAATGTTTAAATTCTTTGAATTCGCGATTGAAAATGGGAAATATGGAGATGCCTGAATTAAGTTACCCACTCCGTAATAAGTGTTTTTTTGGTTTTATATTTAAGTGTATTAACAAGTTTTCTAAAATGTAAATAGTGATTAAATATTGATTTTAAATTTTGGTAAGGAAAAAGGGGTAACCCGAGTGAGAGAAAATTTTTTTCACAGGAGTTAACGAACGGTTAGAAAGTTTAATTACGACTTTATCCCTATTAAAAAGGGTTCTGTTTATTAGAGTGTCTTGTATTAAAATAAAGTCGTTTTTAAATTTTTTCAACCTTCTTTAACTCCTCTGAAAAAGATTTACTCTCACTCGGTTTCCCTTTTGCCTTCCCAAAATTTAATAAACTATGTAAATCACTACTTTCTTGAGAAGCTTGAAATACATTTAAAATATAAAGCAAGAAAACATTATTACGGAGGGGGATAATTAATTCAAGGCTTTCCCCACTATTGCCCATTCATCTTCCGAATTCAAAAATTTTAAAAACATTCTTTTAAAAAAAAACTCCCACAAATTCAATTTGTTTGCCTAATACCAAAAAAATCTGATGAAAACTTCCTAATACTAGCCCCCGATAAAGGACGGTACAGAAAATTTTAGATAAAACTGGTACATTAAAAAAACTGAATCCACCCTTGTGATAAAACAAAGTTTAAAGTCCTCGCTGACAAACTTTTCTTTCATCAATAAAATGGGGGGATAGACATCCGCCCCTTAGAACTTATTAAAAATCAAAAGTCATTACTAAAGAGTTTTCCATTAATTTTTCCTAGTGGCTCTTCTCCTGGTGCCCTTTTATGTTCCCAAAACACATAAAATAGGAAAAACCCCTTACGTCCTATTCTCAGTCTATAGGGACCCTTTAAAATTAACCTAGCTAAATATTCGTCCCGATAATTTACCCCTAAATAGTAAAGAAAACAATTAAGAACTCCTTTGAATTTCACTGAATTAAAAAAATTAAAAGAAAAAAACGCGGTAATGGGGTGTTTTGACATCCAAACACTATTTTCAAACATTCCATTAGATGAGATATTGAAATAAACACTGATAATTTATTTCATAAAGCTACCCCTTTTTTTTAATTACACAAAAAAAAAAAATTTTGATTATTAACGTTGCTATAAAAGACTCTCCCCTTTTTTTTTTTAACAAAAAACTTTTTGCCAAACGATGGTGTTTCCCTGGGATCGGCCCGGGGGCCTTTATTTGCTAAAGCTTTTTTTTGCACCCTGAGGACATGTGGCGTTAAAGTCCTAAAAAATTTTTTAAACTTTTTATTTTAAACGATATTTTAGACGACATTTTTTTCTTTTTAAAAAATACCGGCACATTCCCTTATTTTGAAGCCTTAATTCTCAGCACCCAAATATAAGTTTTTAATATGAATTGAAAAACAATCATCACTACCCTTTTTTAACATCCCAGTTACTGTAAAAATAATTTCCTTACCACCCAGTTATAGAAAAACCCACTTTTATGGTTTAGGGAATAAAAATGCTTCATTTAACCCCAACTTTTAAATCAAACTATTTAAGACCCTACTCACGATGCTATAGTTTCTCATTAATTGGTTTTCCTTTGTAATGAGATCAAATTCCTACCAATTTTTTCCAAAAAAAGGCTACCCCTCAAATTAATTTAAAAAATCATCCAAAAATTCTTGATAAAAAAATTCAAACCCCGGTCGAACGAACCCCAACCCAATTTAAACACACTATTTAAAACCCCCTTTTTTGGCCCCCTTTGTTACACCTTTGGAAAAAAAAACAATGATCACTTTTAAATCACATCTTCCTAACTCAAATTTAAATTTATTTTTTCTAATTCCTCCCCCAAGAAAACATTTCAAATATAAAAACCTATACCCTAAAACCCTTATTTCTAACATTAAATTTAGAATTCAAATGTTTTTGCTGTAACGCTAATCGTCGGCGAGACGAAAAGGAATCTAACCCTTAGGGTTTCTGACAAAAGGGGTTTCGCACGTACTGGTCACCCCTTTTTTCACCTTCGCAATCTGCAATCCGCTACCCCTCCAGATTTTGATCACCCTTTTCATGAAAGATTTAGATCCTATCCAAAGGACACTACCCTAGTGACACTAAATTATTAAAAACTATACACATCAAGCACTTTCCCCCGATCTTAATACCAAGTCATTTCACAAAAACTACATATACTCAAATGATTTTCCACTGTTTCGATTTCCCGACTCTCGGTTGTCCCCCACACAACTGAAATGCCCCACAAAAACCAGGTTCTTCATCCTTACCAACTCAGACAGCACACCACCAAGGTCCGTTAAGTAAAATTTTTTTTTTTATTTGTTTTTAAATTTTTGAAAATATAGGGGAAAATTTTTTTTTTTTCTTAAAAATTTTTTTTTTGATTTCGTTTTTTTGCATTACAAAATTAAAATTTTTAATATTTTAGCCTGATGAGCCAATCCTTGGCGAAACGTTGCATAAACAACCCCCTATACCGAGTGTCTCGTCACCCGAAAATTCAGATATATAATATATATATATAAATAGGGTCTAAACCAAAGGGACCTCCGGCCCAAAAGAAATTTCGAGATATTAGGGTAAAATTACCAACGTATTTCATCACACTTGAAAGGGAGACACAAACATTTAATATGTTTACACCAAGGGAAACCCCTCAAGAAAGAACACGTTAAAAAAAATTAAAGATAGGTAGGTAGATAGTAGATATATCGATTGATATATTGAAAACGTGTATTATAAGATTTTCTAAGATTAAAATGAAAAAATGAAAACATGTATAAATTTCTATTAGTAATATTTGATGAAAAAAAAAAAAAATTTCAGTTTATCAATACAAAAAATGATACTAATTGTTTACATTTTTTGAGTTTTGCACTTGAAACTACAATTATTATATTTTACATAAATAAAATCTGATCATTATCCCGAGCACCAGGGGTATCTTATCGGCCTGCGGGGGTTTCATAGTCACCGAAATCGGGTTCTGGGTCTTGTCCCAGCCCCCGGGCCCCCCCCCCTGCGTGCCACCCCCGGCCACGCCCCCCCCTGTGCCAATCCTCCTATTCTCAATAAGTTTTTATGAAAAAGTTTTGTCCATGCTTACAATTTCATTAGTTCTTTAAAGTAATCGTCCAGATCATTTTATCATTCCTGATTTTAAAGTAGTTTAGAGTAAGCCATTCGAGTGTATCAAATTGTTTTCATTTTTTGCATCCAGTCAGCTTTTTTGAATAAAACCGCATAAAATCTGTAAATTTCCCGAGCTTTAAAAAAAAGTGTGGGAAGGCAGACGATGCCCACGTCGGGGACATATGAAGGCGAAATTCCCCCTTTTCCCGATGGGGGAGGGGGGGGGGTGTTGTAGTGGGAAAATGTTGGGGGTTTGGGGGAAGGGGGGGGGTTGGTGGTTGGGAAGGGGGGTGGTGTGTGGGGGAAGGGTATGGGTGTTGGTGGTTTGGGGAAGGGGATGGGTGTTGGTGGTTGGGGAAGGGGATGGGTGTTGGTGGTTGGGGAAGAGGATGGGTGTTGGTGGTTGGGGAAGGGGGTGGGGTTGGTTGTTGGGGAAGAGATGGGTGTTGGTGGTTGGGGAAGGGGGTGGGTGATAGTTGTTGGGGAAGGGGGTGGGTGTTTGGTGGTTGGGGAAGGGGGTGGGTGTTGGTGGTTGGGAAAGTGGGTGGATGTTGGTGGTGGGGGAAGGGTATAGGTGTTGGTGGTTGGGGAAGGGGATGGGTGTTGGTGGTTGGGGAAGGGATGGGTGTTGGTGGTTGGGGAAGAGGATGGGTGTTGGTGGTTGGGGAAGGGGGTGGGTGATAGTTGTTGGGGAAGGGGGTGGGTGATAGTTGTTGGGGAAGGGGGTGGGTGTTGGTGGTTGGGGAAGGGGGTGGGTGTTGGTGGTTGTGGAAGGGGAGGCTGTTGGTGGTTGGGGAAAGAGATGGGAGTTAGTGGTGGGGGAAGGGGGTGGATGTCGGTGGTTGGGGAAGGGGATGAGAGTTAGTGGTGGGGGAAGGGGTGGGTGTGTGGTGGTGGGGGAAGGAGGATGGTGTTGGTGGTGGGGGAAGGGGGGGGGGTGTTGGTAGTGGATGGATGTTGGTGGTTAGGGAAGGGGGCGGGTGTTGGTGGTTGTGGAAGGGATGGGTGTTGGTGGTTGGGAAGGGGATGGGAGTTAGTGGTGGGGGAAGGGGCTGGGTTTTGGTGGTGGGGGAAGTGGGTGGGTGTTGGTGGTGGGGAAGGGGATGGGCGTTGGAACTGGATATGTGAGTGGGAACGGGGGTGGGTGTTGGGGGATGTGGGTTGGGGAAGGGGATGGGTGTTGGAACTGGGGATGTGGGTGGGAACAGGGATGAGTGTTGTGAGATGTGGGTGGGTGTTGGGGATGAAGTAGAGTGAATAACAGCAGATTCTTGAAGGACTCCAGCATCCTCTCTCTCTCTCCTCTCTCTCTCTCTCTCTCTCTCTCTCTCTCTCTCTCTCTCTCTCTCTCGCTCTCTCTCTCTCCTCTCTCTCTCTCTCTCCTCTCTCTCTCTCTCTCTCCTCTCTCTCTCTCTCTCTCTCTCTCTTCTCTCCTCTCTCTCTCTCTCTCTCTCTCTCGGTGAACACCTTCTGTGACGTCGTCAATAATATTCACGGGCCTGGTGGAGGGTATGTATTAACAAATGTAATACAATACACAAGTATGTGTAATAGTATGTTAATATATACACACTCACATGATTTAGATCACCCTTTTTCTATGAATGACTTTAGTATCCTATCCAAGGCAAACTACCCTAGTGACACTAAATTATTAGAATCCATACACATCAAGCACTTGTCCCCTGATCTTAATAACCAAGTCACTTCATACCAATTACATATACTCAAATGATTATCACACTGTTTCGATTGTCCGACTCTCGTTTCGATCGCCACACACGAGCCGAAATGCTACCTGTAGACTATTGTTCATTCAGTCCTCTGCCAACTCAGACAACATACACACCAAGGTCTGTTAGGTATAAATTGTATTTTTTTAAGATAATATAGGATTATTTTATTGTTTAAAAAAATTCTTTTATATGTTCGCTTTTTAGCAGTATAGTATATTAATTTTTTTTAACTATTATAGCCTGATGATGCCAAGTGTCTTTTGGTGAAACGTTGCGCATAAACAGCCCCAAGAATGACGAGTGTCCTTGTCACCCTGAAATGTCAAGATATATATATATATATATATATATATATATATATGGTATATATATATATATATATATGGTATATATATAATATGTATATATGATAGATATATATATATGTATATATATATATATATATGTATATATATATATATATATGTTATAATATATGTATATATGTATATATATGTATATATATAGTATTATATATATAATATATATATATATATACGTATATATATATATATATATATCATATATACGTATAATATATATATATATTATAATATATATACGTATATATTATATATATAATATAATATATATATACGTATATATATATATATATATATAATATATATATATATATAATATATCTATATAATCTATATATATATATATATATATATATATATATATATTATATATATATAATATAGATATTATATACTGTACTCCTTCAAATTTACATTATCTTTGAACACTCGTGATTCTCAATTTCTTCTTCATGATGAATAGATGATGATATAGCACTCCCTCTTGTTTTTTCTCCAACAAAAATATGTTAAATGTAAGGGGCATCAATTTGATTAAACACATTCAAGTCACTGTTTTTATTAGTCTTTTACACTATTAAATATATGTGGGAAACCATTTTTTTTAAGAAACACGACATAAACTCTTTATTATTTAGATATCAGAGATCTACTTTTCTTACTAGGTACGAAATCCCTTAATTCTCCCGGGGGAACCATCTGTACCTGATCAGGGAAGATCTGGCAATCTTTTAAAGCAGTTTGAATTTCCGCAATGTGGACCTGGCCTCCTGCTATCCCCAGAGTTGGTATTATTTATGTTGGTTTGGTATGACTTTGTATCTTTTACCTTATAGCTATCGCTATCGAATTGGCATCTTCTTCATTGTGCATAATCTAATGAATTTAAATCATGTCTATATACGCGATATAATATATATTATAGATATATATATATATTATATATAATATATATATATAATATATATATATAGATATATGATATATAGTATATATATATAGTATAGATTTTATATATATATATATATATATATATATATATATATATATTAATATAATATATAGATATTATATATACTATATATATATATATATATATAATTATATATATATATACTGTGTATAATATATAATTACTAATATATATATATAAAATTATATATATCTAAATATAAATATATATATATACCGTGGATGTATATATATATATATATAATTATCTATATTATATATAATATATGTCTTATATATATGTCTATATATATATATATTATATCGTATAATATATATATTATATATCTATTATAGAGCAGAGCGAGAGAGAGCGAGAGAGAGCGAGATAGAGAGACACGAGATCATAAGATATAGATCTAGATATAGATATAGCTTATATGCATATTGGTGATATACTCATATATGATGTCATGACATGATAACGTAATTGGACATCCACCATAACCTGGCATGAGCTTCCTCTATCTTACAGGTTACCCGTTGGTGCCATCCGGAGACGTTTGCTCGCTGCGTGGTAGGCCATGTGTTGCTGATGTCTTTCACATCCTGGCTCCGTGTCGCTCCAACCTACAGGCTATGCTCAATCTATCCAGGATTTACCTCCTTTTTGCCAATTTAGAGAGCTGGCATTGATTCCAACTCCTCCTGGCTCTCAATGATGGCTCGAATGTGTATGAACTCTACATGTTCGAAATTACCTAATCTCTGGGCCCTGGGTTCTTATTCTGCCTATATTTGAATTTAGATGTTATATAGATTTATTATATATATTCTTATATATATATATATATATAATATCATATATATATATATATATTACATCTATCTCTATATCCTATCTATATACTATATATAATATACTATATACTATACATATATATAATATTATATATACTATATATATATATATATATATACGATATCTATAATCATAGAATACTATGATATACTATAGATAATATATATATATCTATATATATATATATATACATATATATAATATCTATATATCGATACTCATATATATTATATATATACTATATATATATATATTATAATTATATATATATATATATATTATATAGATATAATTATCTATTATATATATATATATAAATGTTAGGGTGGCCCAACAACATAGGGCTACAATTCTTTCTCTATATGCTGCTCCACAAGGCTGGTTTGGTTACACACGACTGCAAGACCCGACGCAAAACCATCTGGAGAAGATAGGAGCATGTTACAGTTCTAACACTTACTTATTACAATTCCATATTGTTTTTTCTGCCTTATTGTGTTATATTTATTACAATTAAAACAAAATGCATTCATTTTTACAGTTATTGGTATACAAATGGCAACAACGAGAGCTCATCAGACGTTTGGCTTCCTAGTCACAGGCTGAAAGATTTCCTTGGTTCTGGGCTGCTTAAATGGAAAAGGTCTCCGAAAATTCATTTTTAAAACCATCAAGAATGGACTCACAGTCAGGGAAGCCTAAGGCCACAATGCTGCGACATTTGTTTGTCTGAGATAAGATAGTATTCCGACCCTAACGGTTGATTCAGCCATACTAACCTGTAAACTTTATGCCCAGTACTGTTTCATGAAGGCCTCCCCGATTGACGCCTGAAAGATGGATCTGAGTCAGGGAGGAGCTGTTTTAAAGCAACGCTTGATGAGCTCTTCGATATCTCACGAAAAGATGGCTCTTAGTATCATGAAGACAAGGGGACCAGCAAGTTCTTCCCTCAAATGCAACGCAAGATCCATCTAGTGCAAGCATGTCTGGAATTGCATGTCCTTAACGCACATGGAGTTCGCAAACGCAAAGGATTGAGGGAAATTGCTTAAAGGATAAGCTGCAAATACATGTATGCCCACAAGCTGGCATGGTTGTAGGTTCTGATTCATTTGGGAAATGAGAGTACTATCATTCATTTGCCACCGTCAGAAGATGACTTTCATCCTCCACGAATTTTTCAAGAAAATCTCAACCTAGGATGCAGAGAGAGAATTGTGACCAATTGACGTGGCAGCACCCCTCGACCCTCGACCCTCGACCGAAGTGAAACTAACTGACGCGCAGTCAAATGTTTTACATGCACTTAGTACATGCACCCCGACTGGTGTGTCCTGTCTCGGACCGATTTAGCGATCTCGGAATGTTTGCCGAAAGGCGTTGGCCAACTTATGAACAACTGGCATTTTCACCAGACAATCTGCTGCTTCCTTCACTGGGACGTAAATTGCTTCCAGTTATCAGGCAGGCATCGATGAGCTTGTGGATCGTGGTTGCAATTTGGTCACTGGTGGCCAAGAAAAACGGAGCACTACTTGCTGACCCAAGATTGGCTGTGGCACTGGAAGGAGGCAAAACAATGCCTATCTTCAGTACTGGATGACGGACCTAGTTCATGGTTCAGGGAATATTACTTTGACACAACCGCATCATATTCACCGGGTTAAAGCAGGTGCCTGGTCATCCTAGTATAGAATTCCCCTTGATAGAGAGCTTGTCTGGTTGCGTGCCGTCCTCACATGTTTGAATGTACTTTCAAATGTTATTCACCTCACTTTGGGACTACTGTTGGTGTCCTGAGATGGGCTATTGATTAATGCGTCAATAAAAGCTGGCCTTTAATCAATCGCTACCCTTCCAGCCTGCCAGTGCCAATATTCGTTGGTATGCCTGAGAGTTTGCCAAAAAGGGGTGATTTTTCTATGCTGATGCACTAAGTGATGCATTCATGACAAGACCTCTCAGTAATTCTTAAAAACTCTTTCACGGTGTCCACCATATTCCTTGGGGATTTCATCAGATAGACAGCCTAATCTTTCCGTGCACCCGGTGCGTTCAACCAATGCAATGGTTTCCTGGTTAAGGCTATATACTCGCTGAATATATTCCGTGTACTCAAACTAGACAAATCTGACAGCAAGGAAAAGGTTGCTTGACACAAATTTGTCCCTCTTTATATCTCACATGTTTTAGGCACGCTTTTGAACCAAAAAAAAACGAGGGCTTCCTTGACCGGAGAAAGCCCCACTCCATGACTTAAACTTCCTTGTTTTACCTTCATAAAGTACCCTCTACTTACTGTCGGACAGGCGGCGATCAAGGTGATCTGTCGCATTTACGGTATTTCTCTGAACACCTCTGTTGCGCCTCGTCCCTCTTTGATGATTGCATGGACGACAGACGAAAACGGCCATGGTTTTGACAACGTGTCACGTCCCCACAAATCGAACAGTCTTAAGCCGTTGGACGGAAAAGAGTTTGACCATCACGATGGTCAAACTCCTTTCTCAATGATCAAGTCATGAATTAATAATGATATTGAAGGGGTCTTTCAAACCAGAAAAACGATGAAACAAATATCTATATTTTATGTTATTCGAAAAATGTGCATATGTGGGTACCTCTAAATTATACAGCCAAATATTTTGATTTTTGCATGTAAACTCCATTGTTGATATGAACGGATCATCCGCGTGGAGAATGAACAATTAACTTATGGTTTTAGCAACCCTAATATATACATAGTATATTTATATATATATCTAGATATATATATATAGATCTGTATATATATATATATAGATATATATTATATTATATATATATAATATATAGATATATCATATATATATATACATATATAATTATATTATATATCTATATATATATGATATATTAGATATATATGATATATATATATATCTATATATATATATATATATTAATCTATGATATAGGGTCTATATATATATATACTATATATAATATATATATGTACTATTATATAAATATAAACACACTAAGGGGTCAAAATATATATATGTAAATATATAATTCACATATACAAAATATATATATGTATTATATCTATATAAATAAACATATTATATGTTATATATTTATTAATAAAATATAAAAATATATATATGTTCTCGATATATATCCTATATATATATATATATATATATATATATCTATATATATATATATATATATATCTATATATATATATATATATATATACGGTATATTATATATATATAATATATATATACGTATATATATATTATATACTATATCTAATCTCTATATATATATACGTATTATTACTATATATCCATTCTATAATATATATAATACATATACTATCTATATCTATCTCTCTATTATCTATATAATGGTATACTATATTATATATATATATCCTGTATCTCTAGTATATCTATCTCTATATTATAATGTCTATTATCTATATATATCATATATTATCTATCGCGCATGATATTTACTCATCATATATATATATATTCTAGCTATCTCCTGTATCGTCTCTATCGTCATATATATCTTCCTGTCATATATAATATCTATATCTCTCTTCTCTACTATATATATCAATATCCTCTATCACTATCCATGTATATATTATAATATATCTCTAAATGTCTAGTATATCTCTATATATCTATATCACTGTCCTATTATCTCTCTCTTATCTATTCTTATCTCTCTATATTCTATATATCTAATGTATATCTTCTCTACTATTATATCTATATATCCATTATATCATAGATACTATCTTATAATATATAATCACTGTACTACTTCTATATAAATCTCTATATCTATATCATATCATATAATCTCTCTATATCTCATATTATCATGTATCGAATATATATCGATATATCTATCTATAGATCCTATATATCTAATCTCTATCAGATCTCTCATATCTCATCTCTCTCCTCTCACTCTATCTATATATATAGCTCTCTCATCTCTCTATAGTATCTCTATATTACTATATCTCTTCTCTGATACTCTCTATTATCTCTCTCATGTGATATCTTCTGTCTCTCTCTACTCTCTCTCTATCTCTCTCTCATATCTCTCTCTCTCTCTTATAGCTTCTTATCTCTCTATCTCTATATACTCATTCTCTCTATCCTTCATGTTTTACTCTCTATCTCTATTATCTTGTCTCTACTTATCTCCTCTTCTCTCGCTCTCTCATCTCTCTCTCTCTATCTCTCTTCTCTCTATATCTGCTCTCTCTATCTCTCTCTCTCTACTTTCTCATCTCTCGTCTCGACTCCTATCTCTTCTAGTCTATATCTCTCATTACTAATTTGTCTAATTTCTATCTCTCGTCTTATCTCCTCCTGTGCTATCGCCTCTATTTTATATCTCATGTATCTCTCTCATCTATCTCTCTATCTCTCTCTATATATCGATATCATATCTCTCTCTCTCTCATCTCTCTCTATCTCGCTCTACTATCTCTCTCTACCTGTCTCTCTATACGCCACCATCTCTCATCTCTATCTCTCTATATCTCTCTCTCTATCTCTCTCCTGTCTCCTCTCTACTATCTTCGCTTCTCATTCTCTATGTCTCTCCTCTCATCTCTCTCTCTCTCTCCTGTCTCGCTCTATCTCTCTCTTCTCTCTTCTCTCTCTCTATCTATCCTATATCTCTCCTCTTCTTTCTCTCTCCTGTCATCTCTCTCTCTATCTATATATATCTATATATCTCTCTCCGATCTCATATATCTTATATATATGTATCTGTCGATGCCTGTCATCTTCTTAATCTACCTCGCTCTCATGAATTCTCAGTCTTATCCCTCTCATCTCTCTCTCTCTATCTACCTCTCGTCTCTCTCTACCATCTATATCTCTCTATCTCCTCTATATATCTTTCCTCTTATCTATGATCTTCTATCTCTCTCTCTCTATCTATACGTCCTCTATCTATTATCTCTCCTCTCTCTCTATTTATCTCTCTCTCTATCTATTCATATCTATATCTATATCGTATATCTCTCTATATATTCCTCTCTCTCCTTCTCTCTTCTATCTCTCCTATATTCTATTCTCTATCTCTGATAATCTCTCTTATCTATATATATATACTATCTCTCTATTTTATCTCTCATCTAATATTCTATATATTCTATTCTAGTATCTCTCTATTATATCTGTATCTCTCTATCTCTATCTCTCTCTATCTCTACTATCTAATTATCTCTTACTATCTATATATTCTATATTATATATATATCTATAATAATATAAGCGAAAGGGTCTGTCTGTCTTGTGTGTGTATAGTGGTATAGGTTCCCGCCCCCCCTGGCGCAGCAATACACCTCATATGGCCACATTTTGTGGAAGCAGGTTTGCCAGGGGAAGTCTAAGCCCACTTATTAGATGATCTGATCACTTCTTTTTTTTTTTTTTTTTAGCAGCCTATTAGCGAGAATTGTGAAACTAAAGTGGGTTGCGAGAATTGAGGAAGCTTGATGTAGGGTGATGGTAATGGGTGGAGTGATGGGTGGGGTGATGGTAATGGGTGTGGGGTGATGGGTGAGTGCATGGGTGTGGGGGTGATGGGTTTGGGGTTATGGGTGTGGGGGGGCTAGTAGGGGGGTGATGGGTAATGGGTGATGAACTGGTGCGTGGTGATGGGTAATGGGTGAGTGAATGGGTGGGGGGTGGATGGGTCGATGGGTGCGTGCTGGGTGGGGGTTGCTGGGTACTGGGTGGTGACTGGGGTGTGTGGTGATGGGTACTGGGTGCTGAATGGGTGGGGGTGATGGTCTGTGAGTGCTGGGTGGGGGGTGATGGGTAAAAAAAAAACAAAACATTTGTGGGGTTTGGGGGGGAAGGGGGGAATAGGTGGGGTGATGGGTCTGGGTGTGCATGGGTGGGGGGACTACTACCTTTCTCCTCCATGATTTCAGGAAATGTTTAAAAGGGTCTATCTGGAGAGTCCAATGTTTGTGGGCCGAGCCACCAAACACAGGTGGTGGCCCGCAGGCCCACCAATAGCCGCTCCGCAGGAGCTAGCCAAAAGTCCCGCCCGGAGGGCGGCTTTTTTGCGGCTAGTCGATATATAATATTATATATATAATATATATTCTATTATATAGATATATTATATGCTATATTATATCTCTCTAATATCATACTATTATATATACGATTTATATATATCTTATCTCTTCTATATATTATTATATCTATCTCTATTTAGATATCTATATTAATCGTATATCTCTCTATTCTATTCTATATCTCTCTTATCTCTCTCGCCTATCTCTCTATTCTAATCTATCTATATCTCTATCTCTCTATTATCTCTCTCTATATCTATCTCCTCCTATATCTTCTATCTATATATTATATCATCTCTCAGATCTGTTATATCTTCTATCTCTATATGTATGCCATCTATCTCTATATTCTCTCTCTCACTAGCTCTATAGCTCTCTCTCTCTCCCTATCTTTTATACGTCTATATCTCTCTTTATATCTCTCTTTTTCTCTCTATCTATAGCTTATCTCTATCTCTCTCATTTGTCTCGATAGGTCTCTCTCATCTAGTCTCCTCTATCTCTTCTCTCTCTCTCTCTACTATCTCTATCTCGTCTGGTCTCTCTCTCTCATGTTATCCTCTTCTCTCTATTCATCTCTCTCTCTATCTATCTCTCTCGTCTTCTCATCTCTCTCTCCTCTCTCTCTCCTTGTCGCCTCGCTCTTCCTCTCTCGCTTACCTCTTCTCTCTATTTCTCTCTCTCTCGCTCTCTCTCTCTCTCTCTCTATCTCTTTCTCTTCTCTCTCTATCCTCTCTCGCTCTGTCTCTCTCTCTATCTCTCTACCTCTCTCTCTCTCTCTTATATATCTCTATCTCTAATCTCTCTCTCTCTCTATCTTTATATCTCTCTCTATCTCTATCTCTCTCTCTGTCTACTCTTCTCTCTATCTCTCTCCTCTCTCTTCTCTATATCTCTATCTTCCTTCTCTCCTCTCTAATTCTCTTCTCTCTCTCTCTAGTCTCTCTCTCTCTCTCTCTCTCATCTCTTCTATCTATACTCTTCTCTCTATTCTCTCTCTATCTCTATCTCTTCTCTTCCTCTCTATTCTTCTCTTCTCTACTACTCTCTATCCTTCTCTTATATCGTATCTCTCTCTCTCGTGCTTCTCGCTCTATCTCTCTTCTCTCTCTCGATCTAATTTCTCTATCTATCTCTCTCTTTCTTATCTATCTACTCTTATCCTCTCTCCTTATATCTATTTATCTCTTCTTCTCTCTATTTACTCTATCTCCTCTCTCTATCTCTACATCTCTCTCTACTCTCTATCTAATCTATCTCTCTCTCTTACTCTCTTTCTCTGCTCTCATTCTCTTTCTCACTCTCTCTCTAATTCTCTCTCTCGCTCTCTTCTCTCTCTCTCTCTTCTCCCTCTCTATCTATCTCTCCTATCTATCTTCTCTTCTCTATATCTCTCTCATATCTCTCTTCTCCATATATATATATCTCCTATCTCTATCTATAATATATATCGTCTATCTATCTCATCTCTTATATATATCTCTTACTCCTCTCTTCTACCCTAACTATATCTGTATATATATATCTATCTATCTTATATCTATCTCTTTCTTAATATATCTATCTCTCTTATCTCTTCTATCTCTATATCTATCTATCTCTCTTCTACATCTATCATCTCTCATCTCTCTCTCTACTCCTCTATATCTATCTTTATATATATTATATTATACTCTCTCTATATATTATCTCTCTATAGCTTATCATATATTCGATTTATATTTATATAGATATATATTCTCCTCTCTCTCTCTATATTATAGTCTCTCTATGCTATCTATTTATCTCTCCCTCATCTCTTCTTCTCTCTATCTATTCTTCTCTCTCTCCTATCGTCTATCTCTTCTCCCTCTCTCTCTATCTCTCTTCTCTATTCATCTCTCTCTATCTCATCTCTCTATCTCACTCTCTATCATCTATCTATATCTCTCTCTCTATATATATATATCTCTCTATCTATCTTCTATCTATTATCCTATATCTATCTCTATATAATCTTCTCTCTATATCTATCTCTCTCTCTTCATCCATATCTCTATCTCTCTCGCTCTACTATATATAATCTCTTACTATATTATCTCTTTCTATCTACATCTCTCTCTTAGCTCTCTCTCTCTCTTCTCTTCTCTATATCTCTCTCTATCTAGCTCATCTATCTCTCTATCTCTATCATTCTCCCTATCTATTATCAATTCATACATATCTTCTATATCTTATCTCCTCTCTCTAT
>JACEEZ010001354.1:0-13444 GCA_016584305.1 Chionoecetes opilio
TGTGTTGGGGGTTTGGGTGTGGGGGTGTGTGTGTGTGTGTGGTGTGTGGGTGGTGGTTTGGGGGTGTGTGTGGGGGTTTTTTTTTTTCCCATGTCTGTACACAATTCACGATTTTATGTGCACCGTTTTCCATGTGGTGTTTTAGGGTCCATGACTGTGTGTGGGTTGTGTGTGTTTTGTGTGTGTTTTGGGTGTTTTTGTTTTTGTGTGTTTGTTTTGTTTTTTTGTGTGTGTTTGTTGTGGTTTGGGGGTTTGTGTGTGTGTTTTGTGTTGTGTGGGGGGGGGGGGGGTTTTTTTTGGTGTGTGTTTTTTGGGGTGGGGGGGGGGGGGGTTAAAATTTGGGTTGTTATGTGCGTCGAAAATTATCTTAGACGTGAGCGTGAAAAAACAACACAAACCACACCACCCACACCCACACCACCAAAACCCACAAACACACAACACAATCTCCCCTGTTTTTCTGTACCCTTGCCTCTCCCTTCTCTCTCTCCTTCTCTTCTCTCTCTTCTCTCTCTCTCTCTCTCTTTTCTCCTCTCTCTCTCTCTCTTCTTTTCCCCCTTTTTTTACTGTCTTTACCCGGGGTGTGTGTTGTGGTGTTGTGTGGGTGTGGTGTGTGTGTGTGTGTGTGTGTGTGTTGTGTTTTGTTTTGTGTTTTTTTATTCCTACATCTCACACTCTCTCTTTCTTTATTTCTCTTATTTTTCTCTAACCAACCCTCTCTCTCTCTCTCTCTCCCCTCTCTCTCTCTCTCTCTCTCTCTCTTCCTTTATCTCTCTCTCTCTTCTCTCTTCCTCTCTCCCCTTTTTAAACTAAGCTTCTTTTTACCGACAGTTGGACAGAAAAAGAGAGAGAGAGGAAGAGGGAAAAAAAAACTTTTTTCTACGCTAACTACCCAATTAGACACAAAATTTGGCCTAACACCAAAAAAGGTAAGATGCGCAGTTTTGACATTAACACAATAAAGAATTAAAACCCCTTTTCTATAAAAAATTTTTTTTAAAACCGGTTTTTTAGAAAATTGCCCTTTTTTTTTTTTTTTTGCGGGAGGAGGGGGGAAGGGGGGGGCAGGAAGGGAGGAAAGGGGGGGAAGGGGGGGGAAGGAGAGGGGGGGAAAAGAAGGAAGGAGGGGAAGGGAAGAAGGGGAAGGGGGGGAAAGAAACAAATATTTTTTAAATCCTTCCTTTTACTTCAGTCCTCAGGGGCTTTTCGCTCCTTCAGCATCCTCAGGGTCTGGGGGGGCTTAGAAGTCCCACGGGATTGCTTAGTTTTTCCTACAATCCTTCAAGTCCTTCAGGGGCCTCTGCTCCTTACGCATCCTACAGGAGTCTGGGGGGGCATTAGAAGTCCCACGGATTGCTATATTTTCTCAACCTTGGGGTCCTCACGGGCCTCCCCCTCCTTCAGCATCTACAGGAGTCTGGGGGGGCATTAGAAAGTCCCACGGGTTGCATAGTTTTCCTACACCCCTTCAGAGTCCTTCACGGGCCCCCCTCCGCCCCTTTCCCCCGCTCCTACAGGGTCGGGAGGGCATTAGAAGCCCCACGGATTGCTATAGTTTTTCCCTCAATCCTTCAGAGCCCTTCACGGGCCTTTCCCCGCTCCTTCCGGCATCCTCCAGGAGTCAGGGAGGCATTAGAAGTCCCACGGATTGCTAAGTTTCCCTACAACCCTTAGAGCCTTAAAGGGGCCTCTCCGCTCCTTCACAGCCCTCGGGGGGAAGGGGGAACGTGAGCTGGAAATGTGCAAGCGCCCCTGGCTTTTCGGTCAGCGGTTCAGTCCGCTAGTTCGGCGACTGGTGGCGCTTTGTATAGTAATAACCTTGAGTTGGTATTTGAAAAGTTCAATGGGAGAAAATCTTTTTATCCTTCACGCATCCTACAGGAGTCATGAGGGCATTAGAAGCCCCACGGGTTGCTATAGTTTTTCCCTGGGTTTTATAAGATTTTGACAATGTTAGATAAAACCTTCAGAGTCCTTCACGCACCCTTCGCTCCTCAGGCCCCCTAAGGATCATGGGAGGGCATTAAAGTCCCCGGATTTTATAGTTTTCCTGGGTTTTTTATAAGTACTTTTGACAATCGATGGGGGGTCAAATGGGGGATTAAAAACTAATACAAATACTAAAAATTTTACTACTGATCGTTTATTGAAGTATGATTATCTGCATGCCTACATATTTTTTGTTTTATAAGTTTTGTCTAATTTGGGGTTTTTTTTAAGGAATACTGGAAGATCTGTCATTGTAAATTGGCTAAAAATAGGGACTTTTAATCATTGTCTGAAAAAAATGACCCAGATTTCGTGTTCAGGGATGCCCCAAAACTCTGGAATTAATTTTTAAGAAAACATTTTTCAAAAAAAAATTGCAAATTTTGCAAGGGTAGCCTTTATTTTTTTGGAAAAAAAACGTTTTTTTTCAAAAAACTAAAAAACATGGCAGTTTTGTGCAACATGTTAGAGAATAAAGAAGCAGTCAAGGGCTACATTGGGGTAAAGCAAAAAAATATTTATTGGTAAATAACGAGAAATTTCATTTTTTGAATTTTTTACAAAAAAATCATTTTCTCAACAACCATAGGGGTTTTTTTACGCCCATTTCTGCGTATGTAGAAAACCCCCAAGTGAACCTTTTTTCTTCCTAAGTTTCTTACGACTCAAATTTTTCGGCAAAAAAAAAAAACCGATTTTTTTCAATTTTGGAATATTTTTTTAGCAGCCACAATCCCAAAATATTTTTTTCCTAATAAGGGAAATGCCGGGGTACAATTGTAGATCCATCATTGCAAAACTTTTGATGGTAAGTGTTGCTGTGTGAGAAAAAATTTTTGAGCTGAACGCGTTAAGAAATATATAAGTTTTAATTTTAGAAACCCCTTCATGATAGGTCTGTAGACGCGAGACCCGGTTTCCACCCCGTGTAGGGGGAAAGGGGACTAACTCTATGGATTTCACGCAGTGTAAATATCAACTTCTATTTTTAAAACAGTTTTAATTGAAAAACGCAAGTTAGACGAACCTAAAAACAAAAAAATAGAAATTAAAAAACAGATATTTTATTAACATCTACATACAACATACATACATACTACATAAACAACATACATCATACTTCAATACACCACATACACACATACACAACATACATACATACATAACCCAAAATACTACATACACACACACACCCACACCCACAACAAATACATCAACATACATACATACTAATACAACAAAAACATACTAACAACATACATACAACATACATACTACATACAACAACAACATACATACATACAACATACATACAACATACAACATACAAAAATACCATAAATAAACATACTACATACACACATTTTCATACATCCAACATACTAATACATACATACATACATACAACACCCACCATAATACATACATACATCAACATACATACCAAAAACCAAAATACCATTTTACATACATAAAACATACATAATCATTGACAAAATACATAAATACATACATTTTAACAAATACATACATAAACTAATACAACATACATACAACAACCACATACAAACAACCCCTACATACTACACATAAAAAACATCAAAAACATATACAACATAATACATACACAACACCCAAAATAATACTACATAAAAACATAATACATACATACATACATACAAAACTACAACAACAACTAATACAAACAACAACATTCATACATAATAAACATAAAAACCTACATAAATAAATACAAAACCCATAAATACAAAACAACATAATTACACACAAAAAACATCATACTCTTTTTTTTTAAAAACTACATAAAACTCCCCTAATCATACATACCCACACACAACCACACACAAAAAACATACAACATAATACATACAACCATTACAATCATAATTTAAAATCATTAAATAATTTTTTCCCTCATCATAATAAACAAAATAATTTAAACAAAAAAACAATAAACAAAAATAAAATAATTTTTTTACCATTATTTTAATCATTTAATTTTTTTTATAAGTAAATAAACTTTTTTCCTTTAAAAATTTCAAATGAAACAATTTTTAACAAATATAAAATACACAACATTTTAAAAAACATTTTCCAAAAAACTACCACCCATTTACTACCCCTAAACACTTACCTACTAAAAAATCCCCCTCTACATAACTCCTAAATTTACCATAAACCAAAAGTTTGTTGTGGGGGGGGGGGGGGGGGGGGGGGGGTTTTTTTTCCCCCCTTTCCTATATACCCCCCACCCCCCAAAAAAACCCTACTTTAAAAATCATTTTTTTAAAAATTTTTATCATCAAACATACATACTTTCTGACAATCAATATTACATTTTTATAATTGCATTCGGGGAAAAAACTTTTTTTTGTTTTTTAATTTTTACGAATAAGAATTTAGCATTTTTTTTAACAACGATTTAAATTGGGTTTTTTTACACAATGCTATTTAATACAACGAAATTTACTTCTTTTTTTATATAGAGAACCATAGACCATAAAAATCTCTGGACTTTTTTAACCCAGTTTTGAAATCGCCATGCTGCATAACGCCCACACACTACACTACACTACAACTTTTACTACACTACACTACACTACACTACACTATTACACACTATTACTACACTACACTACACTACAACTATTACTACACTACACTACACTACATACTTACACTACATCACAACATCACTAACTACATCATATTACACAACACTACATACACATTATCATAACTACACTACACTACACTATTACTACCACCAACACATACTAACTCTACACTACACACATACACTACACTATACACAACTACATCACTATTACATACAACATATACTACACTACACTACACAACTACACATACTACAACATACACTACACTACATTCATTTACAAACTTACACTACTACACTACACTTTTCTCATACACTGAACTAAACTCTATTTACACTTAATTAACTACAATACAATAATTCTCTACACTACATACACTAGCTTTTACAACACTCCTTGATTAACATGAGCAACTTGACTTGTTTTTGGTGGACCATATACCACTCTATCCTCTGCTTTACTCACCATTTCAACCCCATCCTATAGTTTACTATACACCTACAACACTACATTACGTACCTATTTCCCCACCTATTACGAAATACCTCGCTATTACTACACACCCATACCCCCCTAACACCCTCTCCATCACCGTCCTTTTGACTGTTACCCACCTACATGAGTGTTTTCACTACCTCAACTCCTAGCCCTCTTCTGTCGATATACTTCCTATACTCCACTCATCTCCTATTCTTCTTTACAATTCACCCATCTTCCACTCACTCCTATAGTTTATTATCACAACTAACCTAAATTTACTGCCATTTCCAGCGAATCCCTAAGTTCTTCTTCACTAACCCCCTATATACCCCCCCCCCTACAGTCTCCTTCCCTCACCTTATCCCTCTTTTCATCCCCCTTTCATCTCCCTACATTTCTCTCTACTAACATCTCCTATCATCCAACATGCCTCTTCTTTACTTCCAATATACTCCTATCATCTCCACTCATCTCCTATAGTTTCTTCTTTACTAACTATACCCTATACATCTCCACTCATCTCCTTAGTTTCTTCTTTACTAACTATATACTCCTATCATCTCCACTCATCTCCTATAGTTTCTTCTTTACTAACTATATACTCCTATCATCTCCACTCATCTCCTATAGTTTCTTCTTTACTAACTATATACTCCTATCATCTCCACTCATCTCCTATAGTTTCTTCTTTACTAACTATATACTCCTATCATCTCCACTCATCTCCTATAGTTTATTCTTGCACTCCTATGTAAACTACTACGTCTCTATCAGCGACTTTCTATTAGGAACTGAAAACCTACGACAATTCGCTTCGATATCCTTCCTGGCTACCGAGTGAACAGTGAAGTTGAAAACAGGCGCTCCGACTTCAGGCCCTTGTGCAACAGGCCGATATTCCGTGCGCAGTCCAGATTTACAGTGGTCTATGAACCATTCTATAACTACTACTACTACTACTACTACTACTACTACTACTACTACTACTACTACTACTACTACTACTACTACTACTAATACTACTATTTACTACTAACATTACTACCACCACCATACCACAGTCAGTTCGTACACAAAGTTGTTTCGTACACCAGTAGATTCGTACACCAAAAATTTTGTTTCGTAGTCTATAGGAAACCATAGTCGTTTCGTACACTCAGCTCAGAGTTGAACTTGACCTAGTTACGAAAACGACACCAGGTATGTACGAAAAAACTCAACTAATCAGTGGTACGAACAACTACAAAACCTTGGGGTAACGAAAGAATTTAAGAAACTCACTTTTAATTGGTTGTTGTATAATATACAAGCTAGCAATAGTTTTAACAGTCTTTAATGTAAACTTTTATTATCTATATAAGAAACGCTTTGTTTTCAGTTTCTTTTTTTTTTCTTTTTTTAATTCAGTCAAATAATAAATTAAAATTTTTATAAAATCTAGTATAATAAAATACAAATTTAGTAACGGTTAATATAATAATATTCTTATTATAAAATACATAAGTAAAATGACAATAAAAATAATAATAATAATAATAATACAAAATTAATATAATATATAATAATAACCAATAATAAAAATAGTAAGAATAATAATAATAATAATAATAGTAATAATAATAATAATAAAAAATAATAATAATAATAATAATAAATAATAATAATAATAATAATAAATAATAATAATAATAATAATAATAATAATCATTTTATTCTCGCCCGGAGGCCATACAGACAAAAACAAAGCACAAGAACAAGCCAGGGAGAAACTTAAGTACTCAGAACAAAAACAAAACGGGAAACAAAGTACAGGCCCATTAGGGGACATAGTATCAAAGTACATAGCAAAGCATACATGGACACCTGTGCTGCCCCACATTCTGCACAAACAGCAGACCCAGCCACCGCTGTTGTATAGGTCCTCATACATAGGCCGAGCTCTGCCTGACAGAGGTGATGATGGAGTTCGTAGAGAGCTCCACCCTACTCCTTAAACTGAACACGGAGTGTTGACGGATCATATCCAGATTGTTCACCCCGCTCCTAGCGAAGCCAGGGACGAGCTGCACCACCTGGGCAGCCCCAGAAGCCTCTCAAGGATGTCATTGTGACAGACCTTAAGGCGGTTCAGAGTGGCCACCTTGTACCGCGACCACAGCGAGTTGCAGTATATAGAGTAACAGTGACTCCTGAATAACTCCATCTTCACCTCTCTGCTACTATAGGAAAATTTCCTCTGTAGAGCATTTCCCACGACAAGAAGCTTGGTGGTCTGCTTGATGATGTCATCATCATCAGTCATGTCGTGGGATATAACATGGCATAGGTATGTGAATCTATCCACAAAAGTGAGGGCAGACCCACCGAGCCATGCTGTTTTGAGGTAATTCACCTGAGTGCGTGCCGGTGATACTACCATGCACTCTGTCTTAGTGGTGTTGTAGACAATGTCATGCTTGGCAGCATACACCTGACACACATTGATAAGGTCCTGCAACGCATCCGCAGTGGGTGCGAGCAGTAGCCTATCATCAGCATAGCTCAGTGAGTTGATGCACCCATCATGTAGGTGGCAGCCGATACCTGTATCACGAAGGTTGCCACTGAGATCATCCGTGTACACATTGTACAGGTAGGGAGATAAAATCCCCCCTTGCCGAATACCATTGGCAGTACTAAAGGACAGCGAGAAGGAATTAGCCCACTTAACAGTAAATTCCTGGGTAGTGTAGCAGTACATTAATAAAGTAACAGTGTACCCAGGTGTTCCCCTGACCACAAGTTTATGAAAGAGCTGCCAGTAATTCACTCAGTCAAACGCCTTTCTGGCATCCAGGAAACACAGATAAACAGGTGAATTTCTGGAAGTGTAGCAATGCATGGTATTCTTCAATGTCCACACACACACACCACCCTAGGCTATGGTGCGCGTGGCCTCGGTGCTCATCTCCGTGGCATTAGCCCTTGAGCCTGTGGTGGGTGACAACCTGCTACAAATGTGACAGGCGGCATATATATATTCGGCTAAGAAATAAGCTACCATTATTATCATTATTATTATTGTTTTTGTAATTAATAAATACAGGCGCTCAAACAACAACAACAACAACAACAACAACCGCAACCACAACCACAACCACAACCACAACCACAACCACAACCACAAACCACCACACCACAACCACAACACAACAAACAACAACAACAACACAACCACAACACCACAACCAACACCCACAACAAACCACACACAACAACCACAAACCCAACCACAACCACAACCACAACAACCCCAACCCACAACCACAACCCACAACCAAACCAACCAACAACCACAACCACAACCACAACAACAAACCCAACCACAACCACAAACCACAACCACAACACAACAAAAACCCCAAAACCCCAACAACAACCACAACACACAACCACAACCACAACAACCCCAAACCACAACCAAAAACAACACACCACAACCACAACCACAACCACCCCAAACCCCAACCAACAACCAAAAACCACAACAACAACAACAACAACCCCAACAACAACAACAACAACAACAACAACATTAATCCTATAAAATATTTTCTCATATTTTCATTATTTCGAATTTTTCTGTTTTTTTCTTTCATCCAACTTTTTTATAATTATTTTCACTGCAAAGTTTTACCTCTCTCTCTCTCTCTCTCTCTCTCTCTCTCTCTCTCTCTCTCTCTCTCTCTCTCTCTCTCTCTCTCTCTCATCATTTAATTCCCCATCACTAAAATTAAAACCCAAAAAAACATTGAAAAAGAAAAGATGTATAATAAAAAAAAACTAAAAAAAACCGTCGTCGTCAGAATGTGTTTTGAAAATTACGTTCAAAAAAATAAAAAAAAAAAAAAAAAAATTGTCGAAAAAAATATATTTCCAAAAAAAAATAAAAAAATATTGGATCTACTTTTAATTTCACTTTTTTTTCTATATTTTAATTCCCTATTTTTATCTTTTTTTTTTATATGCCCCCCTCTCTCTCTCTCTCTCCCTCTCTCTCTCTCTCTCTCTCTCTCTCTCTCTCTCTCTCCTCTCTCTCTCTCTCTCTCTCTCTCTCTCCTCTCTCTCTTCCTCTCTCTCTCTCTCTCTCCCTTGTTCAGTTGCGGTCCTGTGCAGTATTTTTTTCTCTCGCATTCTCTCTCTCTCTCTCTCTCCTCTCTCTCTCTCTCTCTCTCTCTCTCTCTTCTCTCTCATCTCTCTCCTCTCTCTCTCTCTCTCTCTCTTCTCTGTTCAAACGGTTCAGCATAGTATGACGTTCTCGTTCACTTCTCCTCTCTCTCTCTCTCATCACTCTCTCTCTCTCTCTCTCTCTCATCTCCTCTCCTCTCTCTCTCTCTCTCTCGTCCTCTCTCTCTCTCTCTCTCTCTCTCTCTCGTTCTTGTTGAATTTTCGCCTTTTTTCCAATTTTTTTCTACGCTCTTCACACACCACACACACAGCACACACACCACACACACACACAACACAACACACACCACACACGCACACCAGCACACACACACACACACACACACACACACACACACACCACACACACACACACACCACACCACACACACACACACACACACACACACACACGTATTCATTCTTATTATCAGCTCATTTCCTCTCTCTCTCTCTCTCTCCTCCTCTCATCCTCTCTCTCCCCTCTCTCTCTCTCTCCTCTCTCTAAAACCCCAAAAAAAAAAAAAGGGGGAAAAAAAAAAAAAAAACCCCCGGGGGGGTTTTTGTTTGTTTTTTTTAAAAAAAAAAAAAAAAAAAAAAAAAATTGTTAAAAATTTTTCCCCCAAAAAAAAAAAAAAAATTTTTTTTTTTTTTTTTTTTTTCCCAATTTTTTTTTTTTTTTTCCCCCCCCCTTTCCCTTTTTCCCCCCCCTTTTTCCCCCAAAATCTCCCTTTTTTTTTTTTTTTTTTTTTTTTTTTTTTTTTTTTTTTTTTTTTTTTTTTTTTTTTTTTTCCCCCCCCCCTTGGGGGGGGGGGTTGGCATTTTTTTTCCCCCCCCTTTTTCTTATTTTTCCTCCTTTTTCCCCCTTTTTTTTTTTGGTTTTTTCCCCCCCCCCCCCCCCCTTTTTTTTTTTCCCCCCCCCCACCCCTTTTCCTTTTTTTTTTTCACTTTCCCCCCCTGTTTTTTTCCCCCCCCCCCCCTTTTTTTTTAAAATTTTTCCCCTTTTTTTTTCCCCCTTTAAACCCCCCCCCCACCAAAACCCCCCCAAAAAAAAAACAAAAAAAAAAACCCCCCCAAAAAAAACCCCCCCCCAAAAAAAAAAAAAAAAAACCCCCCAAAAAAAACCCCGGGGGTTTATTTTTTAAAAAAATTTTTTTTTTTCCCCCCCTTTTTTTTTCCCCCCCCCCCCCCCTTCCCCCTTTTTTCCCCCCCCCAAAAAAAAATTTTTTTTTTTTCCCCCCGGGAACCCGCCCCCCCCCCCCAAAAAAAAAAACCCCCCCCCCAAACCCCCCAAAACCCCCCCCAAAAAAAACCCCCCAAAAAAACCGGGTTTTTTCCCCCCAAAAAACCCCCTTTTTAAAATTTTTTTTTTTTTTTTTCCCCCCCCCCCCCCCCCCCCCCAAAAAACCCCCCCCCCAAACCCCCCCCCCCCCCCCCCCCCCCCCCCCCCAACCCCCCCCCCCCCCCCCCCCCCCCCCCCCCCCCCCCCCCCCCCCCCCCCCCCCCCCCAAAAAAAACCCCCCCCCCCCCCCCCCCCCCCCCCAAAACCCCCCCCCCCCCCCCCCCCCCCCCCCCCCCCCCCCCCCCCCCCCCCCCCCCCCCCCCCCCCCCCCCAAAAAAAAAAAACCCCCCCCCCTCCCCCCCACACACACCCCAAACACACACACACCACACCCAAACCACACCAACCCAACACACACACACACCCCCACACACACACACACACACACACATACCACACACACACCCCCACACACACACACACACACACCACACACACACACGATTCTTCTTATTATCAACTCATTTTCCCCCTCTCCTCTTCTCTTCTCTCACCTTTTCTCTCTCTCTCTCTCTCTCCTCTCTCTCTCTCTCCTCTTCTCTCTCTCTCTCTCTCTAATAATTCCTCGATTTCCACCCCCACCCGGTCGCTCGCCCCCGCCCACGCACCAAAAACACCCACACACAACACACACACACACACACACACACCCACACACACAACACACACCACCCCACCCACACCGAACCACAACCCTTACCTTTTCCAACGGCCACGGGGGGAGTAGAAAGTACCCCCCCCCCCCCCCCCCCCCCCCCCCCCCCCCAAACCCCAAAGCCACACCCCACTTTCCCCCCCCCCCCCCCATTCTTCCTTCCCCCTCCTTTTCCCGCCTTCTCTCCTCTCTCCTCCTCCTCTCTCTCTTCTCTCTCTCTCTCTCTCTCTCTCTCTCCCTTCTTTTTTTCCGCATTTAAAATTTCTTTCTTTTTTCTTTTTCTCCTCTTCTTTTTTTCTTTTTTTCCCGCTTCCTTTTTCGTTTCTCTCTCTCTCCTCTCTTCTTTCTCTCTCCTCTCTCTCTCTTTTTCCTCCCCCTTTTCTTCCCCCTCCCCCTCCCCCTCCTCTTCTTTATTTCTTTCCCCCTTTTTTTTTATTTAAAAACTTCCCTTTTTTCTTTTTCTCTCTCTTCTTTTTTTTCCCCCCCCCTTTCTTTTCCCTTCCCCCTTTTTTCTTTCTCTCTCTCTCTCTTCTCCTCTCTCTCTCTCTTTTCCCCTTTTTTCTTCCTTTTTTCCTTCCCCCTCTCTCTCTCTCTCTCCTCTCTCTTCTCTCTCTCTCTCTCTTCTCTTTCCCCCTCTCCTCCTCTCCTCCCTCCTCCTCCTTTTCCCCCTCTCTTCTCCTCCTCTTCCTCCCATTTTTTACCTCCCCCTTTCCTTTCCCCCTCCCCTCCCCTCTTTCCCCCTCTCTCTCTTCCTCCCTTTTTTCTCTCTCTCTCTCTCCTCTCTCTCTCCTTCCCTCTCTCTCTCCTCCTCCTCTCTTCTCCCTTTTTCTCTCTCTTCCCCTCTCTCTCTTTCCTCCTTTTCTCCTTCCCTTCTTCCACTTCCCGTCTTTTTTTTTGTTTTTTATTTTTTTTTTTTTTTTTTTGTTTTGTGTTTTTTTTTTGGTTTTTTTTTTTTTATTTCTGTTTCTTTTTTTTTTTTTTTTTTTTTTTTTTTTTTTTTTTTGGGTTTTTTTTTTTTTTTTTTTTTATGTCTTCTTCTTCTTTTGGTTTTTTTTTTTTTGTGTTTGGGTGTGTGTGTGTGTGTGTGTGTGTGTTTATTTTGTTGGGGTGTGTTTTTGTGTTGTTGTGTGTGTGTGTGTGTGTGTTGTGTGTTGTGGTTTTGTTTGGTTTTGGTGTTTTTGTTTGTTGTTGTGTTGTGTTTTTGGTGGGGTTTTGTGTGTGTGTGTGTTTGTGTGTGTGTGTTTGTTGTGGTGTTGTTTTTTTTTCCTTCTCTTTTTTTTTTTAATTTTTTTTATAATTAAATAACGGGGGGGGGACCAACCCCCCCCCCCCCCCCACCCACCAAAAAACCCCCCAAACCCAAAACCAAAACACACACACACCACACACCCCACACACACACACACACACACCCACACCCACAACCCCCAAAACCACCACCACAACCAAAAAAAACAAAACCCACCCATGGAACTTGTGTGCCCCTTTTAAAAACCCCGCCCACTTTTTCCCCCCGACCCGTCCCCATCCGCCCCGACTCCACCCCGACTCCGCCCCGACTCCCCCATGCCCCGACTGACCCCCCGACTAACACCCACGACTTTGCCCCGTCCCGAACTGTCCCCCTCCCCCCCGCCCCCACCCCCCCCGGAGAGAGAGAGAGAGAGAGAGAGAGAAGGAGAAAGGGGGAGAGGGAGAGAGAGGAGAGAGAGAGAGGAGAGAGGACCCTTCGGGAAAAAATAATAAATTCGTTTTAAATTTTATTCATCAAAGAGAGAGAAAAAGGTATAAACTCTTCTCTCTCTCTCTCTCCTCTTCTCCTCTCTCTCTCTCTCTCTCTCTCTCTCATTCTCTCTCTCCTTCTCCCTCCTTTGTTGTTTTCCTTCCCCATCCTCTATTGTTTTTTTTTTTGGTTGGTTTGTGTTTTTTGTGTCTTGCGTGCCGGGCGGTCGTTCTTTTTTCTGTTCTGGTTTTTCCCCCTTTCTTTTCCTGTTCTGGTCTTTCCGTCTTTTTGGTGTGGTCTTCTGTTCGTGCTGTGTCTTGCTTTGTTCTTTCCCTTTCCGGTCTGTTCTTTCTTTCGGGGGTTTTTCGGCTTTCTGTCTTTCTTTCGTGTTTTCTTGGGTTTTTGTT
>JACEEZ010001355.1:0-62500 GCA_016584305.1 Chionoecetes opilio
TTTGGGAAAAATGGGAGGCCCCCATTACCGCCGTTTTTCAGAGTGACATCATACTTATCACACAAATACATGGGAAAAGACCTTTTAACCTCGTACTCAATTCCTGGTTGAAAGTGCTGATATGCCGACTAACCAACAAATATCTGTACATTTTTGGTGTTGTTCAGCCCACTATTTTTAAGGTGAAGCTATTTTCTCTTAATAGATTTTGATGTTTTGAATGAATCTGAGGTAAAAATGGATGAAAACTGAGCAGTCTTTTTCTGAGACACTGACTCATTATTTTCCTGGCCACAAAATGCTGCTTTAGCACAGGGAGATATTTTTATGTTCCGCAAACTGTACATTTTAATTAAATTTTTTTTTTTTTCATCCCCAAAATTTCCTAGGGTTCGCCATGGTCTTTTTCCATTGATAACAATGTATCTCCATCAGAAAAAGCACTAAAACTGGGCCTGGAAATAATGGTCATTGTCTCAGGATAAATTTTACACCATACACATAATCTACTAGCTGTACAAAACTCGCTTCCACTTTCCCCGCCCAAAACGGCCGGGGTCCCGACGGGTTCTTTCCGGCGTTCCGACGGGTCCCCGGGTAGTGTAAAAAGGGGAAACCCGGAAGTGGGGGAAAATTGTACAAACAAAAGTGTGCCGCGCCCCACCCCGCAGTGACCGGCCCGCACGCCAGCAGCCGAGTGGTCCGCTCTGTCCCGCCCTGCCGAGAGGATTATTACCCTGCCCGAACCAAACCTCATCTAACAGGGGAGCCTCGACCCTCCGGTGGGATTATTAGCCTCATCTAACTCCTAAAGGGTGGGGGGGCCTCGGAACGGGGTGGGTGTGTGTATGCGCTATTGGACAACTCTGTCATTTCTTTGATATGTATAAGTGTAAGTTTAAAAGGTTACATGGAAGTGGATTAATGCTGCTCAATATACTGAGCAAAAATATATATATATAAATTAAGTGGTAACAGCGGTACCGAGAGCGCAGTTCTCGTCCATTATGACCGTATTTGATTACATTTTTTTGGCAAAACTGTGTTTTTTAATATATGTATTCAAGGTCCCATCAAAAAGCGACTCCCTGGAAAAACAAAATATCAGATGAATTCAAAACACGGCAAATCTTATTAAAAAGAATATGTTTTTGTCCTCATAATTAACAGTCAAGATAGTACACCAATGCACCAAGGGCAGGTCATGTCTCACCAATTTATTGAGCCTTCATAGGAAAGTTTATGAGATGGCAGATAATGATAAGGATTATGATATCATATACCTGGACTTTAGTAAGGCATTTGACAAAGTACCACACGAACGACTCTTAAATAAGGTTAGGGCTCATGGAATAGATGGGAAGATTCTTCATTGGATCAGAGCTTGGCTAAGTGATAGGCAACAAAGGGTTACAATTAATGGTTCTAGATCTGAATGGGGACAGGTGACAAGTGGAGTTTCACAAGGGTCTGTTTTGGGTCCATTACTATTTTTTATTTACATCAACGACTTGGATAGTGGGATTAGCAGTGATATCAGCAAGTTTGCTGATGATACTAAGTTAGGTGGGGATTATTGGATCACAGTCTGACGAAAAAATATTGCAGGGAGACTTAGATAAACTTAACGAGTGGGCAGTCAGATGGAAAGGAATTTAATATTGAAAATGTAGCGTTATGAATGTTGGTAGAAAAACCCGGGTTTAATAGATACACCATAAGCAATGTATCGCTGAGAAGACAAAAGGGTGAAAAAGATCTTGGAGTGAGGGTGAGCCCAGACCTCCGACCTAGGAAACAATGTATTGAGGCTAGAAATAGAGCTAATAGTGTTAGGATTCATTACCAGAAGTGTTAAAAGTAGAAGTGCGGAACTTATTATAAAGCTTTATCTGGCTCTAGTCAGGCCTCACCTAGACTATGCGGTTCAGTTTTGGTCTCCATATTACAGGATGGATATAGCCTTGTTAGAATCAGTGCAGAGAAGGATGACCAAAATTATACAAGGGATGTGTAACTTTAGTTATGAGAAGAGATTGAAGTTATAAAAATTACACTCACTCGAGAGATGCAGAGTAAGGGGTGATCTGATAGAAGTTTTCAAGTGGATAAAGCGATTTAATATAGGAGAGGTAGGAAAAGTTCTTACGGCTATTAACCAGGGTAGAACAAGAAGTAACGGATTCAAGCTGCAAAAGCGTAGATTTAAAAAAGAAATAGGGAAAAACTGGTTCACAAATAGGGTGGTGAATGACTGGAATGGACTCAGTAGACAGGTAGTTAGTGCGGAGTCATTAGGGAGCTTTAAAGAGGGGCTGGAAAGGTTCATGGACTGGGATGAAAGGTGGATGTAGGTAGTGTTAGGCGACGGGAAAACTACCACGTGTGGGCCCTCGCGGCCTCTTGTAGCTTCCTTTTTTTTTCTTGTGTTCTTATGTACACAGCGTTAGAGTTTGGGGCGGGGGCCACCCACTGGCCCGCTCCTCCCCCGCACGGCCCTGTCACCCCCAGCCCCGCTCCCCCATGACTAAACCTCCCTAACCTTTGAAACCCTCCTATCTGATAAACCTAACCAACTTTGAAACCTCCTATTAGGACTAAACCTAGCCAAACCCTAACCTGACTATTGGCTTTCAAAAAATTGACATTTTTTATTTGCCGAGCCAGCCAAACATGAAAATTCTCAGTGACGAGATTACACAATGAAACAGGTGAGGATTATGGTCTGGAGGAGCACTAATACAAAGTGTTATACCCCAATATTTCCTTAGCTAAGAAATACACTTGTAATTTTTATCTTGGCAATGCGTTCAGGCACCTCCAACCCTCTGGAAATTCACTAAATATGTGGAGAATGTACAAAGTTTTCCATAAACATATTGGAAAAGTTAGCCAAGAAGCCGCCATTGGCGCCTCCTTCCATCACGCCCTTCGCTATAGGGGTGTCTGGGGCATGGTATCTTTCACCCCTCGGCTTGTATCGGCACAATGCATGGCAATTTCTCTGTGCTCATATCAGGCAGGCGTTGGAAAAAATGTATTGTTGTGTCAATATGTTGCACAATTTTTGGGGCAATAATTTATTGTTGGCTGCCCGGTGATATGCAATCATTTATTTCAAGTCTAGAGCAATTAGTGAGCAATCATAAGAATATTGCTTCGGTAAAACTTTTTTTTTTTTTTTTTTTTTTTTACATGACAAAGGACTGGCCAAGGGCATAAAAAACAAATGTAATAAAAAGCCCGCTTAGTTGTCAGTGCCTATTAAGGAGACAGTAAGAGAATATAGGCGAGTGTTTGTTAGAGCCAATCACATGTCATCCCGGACATCCTGTTCCTATTCTTCGTTTTAATGTTGACAAGAGTTGAAAATCCTGCCTCACACAGGTAGGTGGAAGCACATGGAAGAAGGACACGTAAGGCTATCACGCTGACTTTGGAGTATGAGTGAGGCATAGCGCACCAGAACTGAGTCACCGAGTTCTCCTTGAACAGATAACGAGGCGGAGAGTCGTTCTGTAGATCCAGAAATTCATCTTGGATTTCATCTGGGATGAAATCATCTGGATACATCAAGTGCAGGAGAAAAAGGGTTCCCCACCAGGGTCTCCTCTTCTTCTGCTAGCTCAGGGAAGTAGCGCTCCAATTCCTTTTCTCGACACTCCAGGTGTTCAGTAATCTCATCCTTCAGGAACTGATCGAGTTGGCCCTCAGACTCATCCATCACTCCACAAAGATTTTCAAACAGAGCCATGTTCCCCAAAAATTTATTTTCCAACGCCAGTTCTGCTGTTTGAAAAAGGGAAGGTCCGTAGATTGTCTTGAAAATGAGAACATGTGTTTCCCGTCCCTGAAGTTTCAAATTTAGCTTGTTCAACTGGTCGAAAATGTCCGCAAGGTATGCAACCCTTTTAGTCCATGCTTCATCATCGCAGTGACCCACAAGATCTGTCTTTGCTTGAACTTAGAGAAAGAAATAACTTTATTTCATCTTTCATCTCGAAGACACGATTAACAACGTTTCCTTTCGATAACCAACGTACTGCCGTGTAGAAGACAAGGACTTCGTGGTCAGCATTCATGTCTTTGCATAATTCTTTGAATAGGCGAGTGTTGAGTGCTGCAGTCTTCACATAATTCACAATTTTGATCACAGAATCAAGCACTTCCTGCAGAGAGGCAGGCAGGAAGGGTCTTACTAGCGACAGCATATCGGTGGATCAAGCAGTGGATGCCCTTGACATGGGGTGCCAGTCTCTTCACTCTTGACTGGCATCCTGCCTTTGATCCTAGCATAGCCGGTGCTCCATCTGTACAAACTCCGCACACGTTTTCCCATTGAAGACCTTTGCCTTGGAAAAAGTTTGAAACTGTTTTCCATGCCACCATCAGATTTTGTAGTGGTTTCAAGTGCACTGCAGAACAAAAATTCTTCTGTAATGTCATCTGAATGAATGTATCTCACGAAGACAAGCAACTGAGAACATGAAAAGCACATCCGTTGATTCGTCGAGTTTAGAGGAGAACAACGGGAAGCTTTGATTTTAGTCAAAACCTGCTGCTTCACATCCATAGACATCTTAGAAATACGCCTCTGAATAGTAGTAGTATTTGACAGAGCTACTTGCTCTATCTTCTTTGCACTGGCCTCCCCAAGAATAAGCTGTACCGTTTTCAACATGCAGGGCTTGATAAGTTTCTCCAATCGTGTGAGGCTTCTTAATTTTGCAATTCCAATGCCATTTCATAAGAGGCCTCCCACTGCTGCTGGCACACTTACTACTACTACTCCTATACTACTACTATACTAAATACTACCACTCAACTACTGCTGCACTCTGCTGCTGAAACGACAACATGGCATCGAGCTATTGTCTTTGAGACAGTTCTTGACGTTTGAAGAAATCCAAATCCTTCTTTCCTTTTTCTGAATGCTGCGTCTCGAGATTACGCTTGAGTTTCGAGGTTGCATCGACTCTGCACTCAGAACAACATGGCCCCACCTACACACTGTGGTTTCTGGATGCTGTTGTTGGCGAGCACTGTGGTGAAGCCATTGTTGAGGATGCCACCAATATGAGAATCCCAATATATAGGAACACAGATTTTTGATAATAATGATCCCAAAACACGTTTTTAGCACTGAAACAAAAGCAAGAAAAATATAAAAGCATAAAAAAATCAAATCGATGAGTTCAAAAAATATTCTAAGCCATTTCTAGCAAGCCTTCGCGACCCCCTTCCAAGCCTTCGCGACCCACTGCCAAGCCTTCGCGACCCACTGGTTGGGAACCCCTGCCCTAAAGGATAATCAACCTGGCCTTAACCTAACATGAGCTAGACGCACCCTTCTAGCAGTGGAGATCCGCTCCAGGTCCCTTCAGATAGCTATACAAAGTATTTACATAGAGGGGGACCCATGCCCCCTTTCCTCTACCCCAACAAACTGAGGGGGACTGGCGAGAATGTGGGCTATTTTGGGGGAGAGACTATGATGCTGATGATACTAAGGCAGGTAGCATTATTAGATCACAGTCTGATGTAAACAGTATGCAGGGAGACTTAGATCAGTTAAACAAGTGGGTAGTCAGGTGGCAGATGGAATTTAATATTAACAAGGTAGCATAATTAAAGTTGGTAGAGAAAAAACCTGGTTTAAAAATACACTAGTATACGCAATGTATCGCTGAAAAGATCAGAGGGTGAGAATTATTTGGGTGTGTGGGTAAACTCAGACTTCCGTCCTTGGAAACAATGTATTTTGAGGCAAGAAATTGAGCTAATAGGGTGTTAGGATTCATTACCAGGAGTGTTAAAAGTAGAAGTGCTGAGGTTTATAAAATAAATAAAGCTTTAAAATAATCTAAAGTTTTATTTGGCTCTAGTCAGACCTCACCTAGACTATGCGGTTCAGTTTTGGTCTCCGTATTGCAGGATGGATATAGCCTTGTTAGAAACAGTGCAGAGAAGGATGACCAAAATTATCCAAGGGATGTGTAAATTTAGTTATGAGAGGAGATTGAAGCTATTAAATTTACACTCACTCGACAGACGCAGAGTAAGGGGCGATCTGATATAAGTTTTTAAGTGGATAAAGGGATTCAATAAAGGCGATGTAGGAAAAGTTCTAACGGCCAGTAACCAGGGTAGAACAAGAAGTAATGGATTCACTACTTATCACTTATCACTCACTACTTATGTTTGGTTTTGTCTTTGCATGATCATACTTGACCAAGTACTGATTTATATATGTTTTATGGCAGTACAAGTGTGCACTGAATACTGCACTAGTGTCCTGTAAATGGCATGTCCTGGTGTAGCCTACCCCTCATCCTGGAAGAAAACACTTGCCTCAAGATGATGTTGTTGGGGGTTTGAAGGGGCCGTGCAGGCTGTGGTGCCACAGCCTCTAGTGCCCCGAAGGTGCAGTATGCAGATGGGTTAGCAGGTTAGATCCTGTGCAGTTGGCCCGACTTGTGTAGGAAAGGGCCTGGTGTGTTTGAGAATTTTGAAGGGCCCAAACCGGGGTCCCGGAGAGCCACCCAGGAGGTCAGCTAGAGTTGGCCTGCGGAGGAGGAGTGGGGATAGAGATTGGGGGGAGTGCCGTGCGGTGGGAGTGGTGACGAGGACATGCAGGAGGAGGGTTCAGGTGTGTCCGGGTATGTGGGGCACCAGGGGCAGTGAGGGTCATCTGTCCCTGCCCAGTTTGTGTAGGTGGGCGTTTTAGGCGGGTGTGGCCAATTCCCGGGGTCTGGTGACTGCGGTGTCCAGGGCACGGCTGGGGGAGTGGGTCCACCAGTGGTGTCGTGTGTCATGTCATATACGTCCAAGTGAAGTGTACTGTAAGGCGTCAGTCAGCTCATCTTGCCTCAAGATGTTAAGTTAACAATGCCATCAGCCTTAAGTCAGGCGCTTCTCAACTATCTTTTGTTTTGTGTTTAGGGTGTTCGGGATAGGATCGCTATGGCCGCCAGTCCGTGGTTGTGTACTGCAGAGTGGTCTCAATAAACTTATCACTTGACCACCAGGACTCTGTCTATCCATTCTTACCAGTATGCAGGTGTAACTAATGGTAGCAGAGCGTAGTTCCTGGCAAGAATGGTCAGTGACAACGAGATAGAAGACCGAGAATGAGTGGTGAGCACTGTGCACCAGGGCAGACATTCAGAGAGAGTTAAAGGGCGCGGTGTTTAGCTTAACTAACTTCCTCTATTTGTACAACCCGGAAGTCGCGGGGATTCTGGTACGAGATATGGGAGTGGCGCTACGGTGTCACTATGGGCTTCGATAGCTGATTGGCTGAGCGAGTACAATCACGTCACAGCCTCGCCAGCGAATCACATAGTATTTCTCAAAAAGTTTCAGCCAATCACAAGGCTTCCACGCTCTCAGCTGTGTTTATAAACAAATTTATCATCCACACCAAAATGCTCCACCCTTCTTCCTCCTCCTCCTCCTCTACCTCCTAGCTTCTCCTTCTCCTTCTCCTCCTCCTCTTCCTCCTCCTAACCTTTTCTTATAGCAGTTGGTAGTAGTTGTAGTAGGAGCTACTATAACTAGCTCCTTTACAGGAGCTACCACGTGTAGGCCTCGCGGCCTCTTGTAGCTTCCTTATTTTCTTATGTTCTTATGTAGCAGCAGTAATAAGCCGTGTTTTTATCGTCCCAGCACCGTCTTGGATTACGAAGACCACTCCAATAACACTTGCTGAAATGTGTGTTATACTGCTTTGTGATAGTGTGTGCAATGTTTTGGACTGATTATTATTTCGGCCCCTGCCAAGCTTGTTGTGTTGTTGTCGCAGAAACCAATCCGTTTTCAATTGCGAGAAAAAACGGTCTTCGTACCAAGACGATGCTTGGACGACAAAAGCACGGCTATAGTAGTAGTAGCAGCAGTAATAGTAGTGGTAGTGGTAGTAGTAGTAGTAGTAGTAGTAGTAGTAGTAGTAGTAGTAGTAGTAGTAGTAGTAGTAGTAGTAGTGGTGATGAAGGAGGAGGAATTAGGTAGAGGAAGAAGGGAAGAATAAAGGGTAAGAGAAAGAAGGATGAGGAGGAAAATACCTTGTCTGTCGCAGAGCCGTGTGGTGAGTCATGGTGTGATGCCATCGTTCGCCACTCGGCTCATCACCTCATAACAAACTCATCACGAGCGGATGGCATTGTAATATGGCCTAATTTCATTTGTATACTTGCCCTGTTCAGTTCTTGAGTCAGAAAACATCATATATACTCAATTTATGAGTATTTTTATGTATATTGCGTGCTCTACAACTGCCTAGAGGCAGTTGCTGGTTTTGACAGCTCAACGTCTTTAAATACGTCATCAATGTGCCTGCAGAATCCCAAAAGTTGCCCAGAACAGCTGTTGGAAGTCGCTAGGTCGTGCAGACCGGAAGTAAGCCTCTCTGAATGTAGCCCCAGCTGACTAGGGAGCAGAGTCCACTACAACAACAGTGCAAGATGAGTGGCCAGGGTGGAAAGTGCCTGCCACCTGTGTTTGGTGGAGATAAAAGCTATGACAGATGGAAGACAGAACTGGAAGCATGGCAGCTGGTGACAACTACGGAGAAAAAGAAACACGCCACAACAGTTGTCTTGTCGTTCCCAGAAGGTAGCGAGGTGGGGTCGACCGAAATGTACCAAAAACCAGTTTTTGGTATACTTGATACCAAAAACCTTTTTGGTCCATACCAAAAACCAATTAATTGTTGAATGAGCAAAGATTTTTTATTTCATAATCGTCGCATGTATTAATCTAGTGTAGATCTGTTTATATATAAAGCGTGAATCAAAACTACACTTATATTATTCGTGTAGGGAGGTTTTTGACATGACTTGTGTGGGTTTTTGGTATACCTGATACCAAAATTGTTGTAATACAATACAAAGTGCAGCAGAATGTTGCACACTATATTTGAATCAGGAATTGCTATCAAACTATAGAACACAGGGTAATAATGGACGAGAGTTTCGCAGTCGTTTTCAGAGACACCAACTATTTTTTCTTGGCCTACAATAGGTGCTTGTTCTAATGGTGCTTGTTTTATTTTGCACAAACCCTTCCCCCCCAAAAAAATATATATATAATGAAACCTAACCTAACCTTAAAGGTTTTAATGAAACCTAACCTAACTTTAACCACAAAGTAGGTATACCTTTTTTTTTTTTTTTTTTTTTTTTTTTTTTTTTTTTTGGTTTGGTTTGGTTTGGTTTGGTTTGGTTTGGTTGGTTTGCGCAAAATAAAACTATCTCCATTAGAACAAGCACCTATTGTAGGCCAATAAAAAACAGTTGGTGTCTGAAAACGACCGCGAAACTCTCGTCCATTATAACCGAACACAGTTGATGATCGTAAATTAATTTTGGACATGCACGTGACTCAGCAGCATATGCGTCGTTCATAATATTGCCGTTATTTAGTGAGCGCTTGCCAAAACCCTGGCTGTGCTACCTGGCTGTGCTACCTGGCTGTGCTACCAAAAACCCACACAATATCCTTTCCCTTCAAATTCATCGGTAATAATGATTCGCCTAGACAAAACCTGAAGATCGAATATGCAAATCTATATTTTAAAGCTGGATATCACCCACTAAAAAGGTTTTTGGTATGGACCAAAAAGATTTTTGGTATCAGGTATACCAAAAACCGGTTTTTGGTATATTTCGGGTGACCGGTGAGGTGAGAGACAGAGTTTTTAGTGAAGTAGAAATTGCAGAATTAAATGCTGACAATGGTATGACTAAGCTTCTGCAGTACTTGGACAAAAGGAACAAGAAGGATGAAGTGACAAGTGCTCATGACTCCTGGTCTGATTTTGTACTTTTCGGAAGGGGACAACACTAACATTGAGGCATAGGTCTCTGAGTTTGAGAAGAGGCACAAAAAGCTGTCAAAACATGGCATAGTGATACCCACAAGCGTTCTGGCCTTCAAACTGCTTGACTGTGCTGGTCTGTCACACAGAGATAAACAACTTGTTTGGGGAGGCGGTAACAGAGTGGTTAGCGTCTCCGAGTGGCGTTCTCGGTCACCCGAGTTCAATCCCCGGTGAGAACCAAAACCTTTCTGCACCATCGAGTGGCTTAAGAACACCCACATGCCCTGCCCATTAACTCCAACTACGATTACGAGTGCATCGGAGGACACAGGGGGGCGGTATGAGCCTCTAATCACAGGCGTCACTATAAAAATCCTGCCTGCGCCACCACGGGCGAGGGCCAACCATCACAGCCCTCAAGTAAACCTCCAGAGCCTACCATCCCAGCCTTAGAAGTCACTGCCTACAGGCGCTATAGGCACAAATATAAAAAGAAAAAAAAATGGCCTTAACTGCAGTAGATTACAGCAAGCCAGACACCATGTTTCAACAAATGATTGATGCCTTAAGAAAGTTTTTTGGCATCACGGCTGTACCTTCAAGTGGCACTCAGGGAAGGTCTGAGACTAGTTCTGGCATCACCATCAAGACTGAACCTGCATATGTTGCTGAGGAGGTGAACTTCACGTACCAAGGACGAAACAAGAGAAGAAATGAAGGAGGCTATTCTGCGCCGAGTGGTGCAAGAGGACAGACGCTGAACAGAGATATGTGGAGTGGAAGAGGTCCACAAAAGACGAACCCAGTGGACTGGTGGGGCAACATTGCAAAGTGTCACGTATGTAAGTCTGAGCTTCACCATGCTCCTAGATGTCCAAACAGGGAGAGAAAAGTTTATGAGAGTCAAGCTGAAAATGACCCTAAAGACAAAGATGACGTATATCTTACTTGTAGGAGTAGACATTATGATGAAATGAGAAAGTTAGTTGGTGAAACATTTAACAGTGCTGTTTTGGGTTCTGCGTGCTCTTCTACTGTTTGTGGTGTTGACTGTTTACATAGTTATTTGGAATCTTTACCAGCTGACAAACTGGTCACAGTCAGTGAAGAAGAGAGTAATACTACAGTCAAACCTGGGGTTTCGAACACATTTTGAACAAATTGGTTCACGTACAGAATTTAAAACTCATAATTACATCGGTTGCCGTACGATAACTCGGTTGCCGAACAAGCTACTCGGCAAGAACAGCTGGCAGAACCAAGATGGACCATAAAAATGTCATCAGGGCGGGAACCCACGAAGCACTTACCACCTTCTTTTTGGTGGGAAGTCCAACTTCGGTGGTAATACGAACCCACAGCGCGGCAAGGTGGTAGATTTGGTGGTAAACGTGCACACTGGCCAACGACTGCTCGAGACTGGTATTAGGAGAGGTAGGAAGTCTCCAGGCTCGCTTATTACTGCTTGGTATGCTATGAAATATCATTCTTCTAGGTGAATGTAGACATATAATCGCATTTGAATGGCTATTATTCATATATATGAGTAAAGAGATGAAATACAAGCAAGGGTCTCATCCACGTCTGGCAGCAGCAGCAGCAGCAGCATCATGAAGCCCGTGAGGTGGATATCAACACCTAGGGGGATCTCTTTGGTAATATTGATTAGTGGTGCGAGGATCCCTTGAGGAATCCTATGATCCCTGGTGATATCCTATGGTGCTATCACAGACGTAGGAGCTGACTGTCTTCTTCAGGAAGGCACAGGTGAGGCGGATGACGGCGGGTTTTGAGAGAGGCGGCAGGTATGGACCGACCGGGGCCCCGGCTAACCCCGGCTCTTTTTCTCAACCCCGGCCCCGGCCTCGCCCTGGCCCTAGCCCCCGGCCCCGGCCCCGGCCTCGGCACCTGCCCCGACCCCGGCCCCGGCCATCCATCTTGCCTAAACCGGGGTTGCAGCCGGGGTTGATATTTTAAACAATATTTATTTATATTAATTTTTTCCAATTATGGAAAAATAAAACAAAACTTTAAAACACTACATTTATTTTCATTGAAGATTCTTACATTCATTCCTTTAAAAAAAATCCTTTTAAAAAAAATTATACACTGAATTATAGACACATTCCTTTAAAAAAATCCTTTGCAAAAAAAAATATTAGTTAATCAGACAGCCATCCCGTTAGGGAAAAAACTACTTATTGTCTATAACAATATTACCTACTCATCTGCATCTGTCTGATCATTTTCATTTGAATCAATATTCTCATCAATGCTATTGTACTCTTTATCATTTGGAGCAATGAACCCTTCAGGAACAGTTGCCAAGCTAGTTGTATAGGAAATTGCTATCAAGTTATATTTCAGGAACAGAAGAGTTTCCAAATTTTTTGGCAAAAGCTTTACTCTATCTTTTTGGAGACTTTTTGCTACTTTAAATTCTCTTTCACTAGTTGTTGAGCTCGGGGGTGGACCTAAATAAATCTTTGCGATGGAAGATAAGGTTGGAAGCTCAGTTTTGTTAGCATGCCAGAACATGAGCGGATCGTCAGTTACTTCTATCCGCTTCATTTTGAAGTATTTGTTTAGTTCAGTGCTGTCTGCCTCTGTCACATTAGGACACAATCCCGAGGTTCCTCTTGAGTCTTCTGAATCTTCGCTCAAAATTGAAGCCCATGTGGAAGGTTCTCCACATTTTGGCTCCTGAAACTTCAGGATGAAAATTATTAGGCTAGCTTCTTGTAAGGTTATTATCATTAAGTGAATACATTTTTATTATCTGGAACCAAAACAGAATAAATTGCCAGTAATTTATATATTTCATATGACCTATCGCTATCAGTTATCATAGCTAACGATATCATGGTTCTCTACCTCTATGTCATATGATTACTGTAATGGCTAGACATTTTATATGCATTCAGTCCCCATATTTGCGCTTGGCGCCAGGCTGTTGTCCCCGCTGGCGGATGCCAGTTAATGTTTTTCTGGTGGCGGGAAAGGATTCCAGTCTGTGGGAGGGGTTTTAGGCTCATAGTTGCCTCCCCACGAGTAGCAGGGTGCGCTAGCAGAGACACCCGAAGTAAATTGCATGTGGTGGCTGATAGGAATTCAGGCATGCATAATAAGAAACAGGGTATAGAAAATATGTTTAGATGAGCCGAAGTGGCAACGCGCCACCAGCCGCCATCTTGGAGCAGCCAGGTCGAGGCAGGGCGACCTGCCTCGACCCCACTCTGTTACAGGTCACGGCCACGACTACACCTCCCCCAGCCGAGGACGTCTTCTGGACCTCTCGCCACCTCCTTCCAGTTCCCCGCGTGTCTGGTGCTTGATTCCTGCTAACAGACGCAGGGCAAGTCATACCGCGAGGAGAAGGAGGGCTTGGTAGAGGCAGACGCAAGCTGGGAGCAAGGAGCGAGTCGCTAGACAGGAAGTCGACCACGTGTGTGCGCGACGAGGACCACAGGCTCGAGGCTACAGGTTCTTATAATCATAATCCATAACCCCTTATATCTATTCCCCAGCCAGATAACCAGAAGCGGTAGGCTATCATAGGCATATGTAGGGAAGATATTTAGGGCGTGATTGAGTGGATGAATCTTATGTTGGGGGGTGCTATTTGTGTTATGTGTAGATCTTGTAAATAAACTAGATAAGGTGTTTACCAAGTGTTTATTGTTTACCCTGTATGTAGTCCTGGACTGATAGCTTCATAGTGAGTCAAACAAACAACCCGAAGGTGATTTAATTATTGAGAGGTAAGTGAAGTCTAAGTACTTAAAACCCCCAGTAAAAATCTAAACCTTTACAATTACATTGGTACATTGCCGCTGCCTCGCGGGTTATACTTATTCAATAGGCATAATTATTTTCTCACCTCAGTGACCTGGGTATGGTCTGCTGGCCCAGCTGTCTCTGTCACCATCTCCGTTCCTGATACTTCTTGAGTTATTTCCGATATGATTAGTGTCAGCAGCTTTTGCTTCCCTCTCTGGCCTTCTTCTTTATTCTGGAAACCAGCCGTTTTGTATCTCGGGTCCAGTAGAGTATATCACCATCAAGGGATTTTGCTCCACATTGACAAAATGCACTCTCGTATCTCCACCTTCCAAATACCTGAATGAAATATTAATCAAAGAGTGAGTGAAAGAGACAAAGACAGCTATTACACACTTAAACAAAATAATAAATATGTGCAGAATTATGATTGTCAAAAGGAAAAGATTTAGAATATTATGTAAACAATTGTTTTAATGCCAATTCTTACAGATTTTTTTTCACAAGCAATCAGTTACCTGTCAATTTGGTTCAGCAGGGTATCTTTCATAGTTCCAATCCCTGATTGTGAAACTCGTTGTATTTCGATCTTCATCTTCTTTGTGAGGGGGATTATGTCTGACACGGATGCTGTGTCTCACTCAGCTGATAAACTTGATGCATAGATCGGTCCAAGCAGGGCTATAACTTTAGGGATGAGGTCCCAATCATTTGGAGTCAGCTGAAACAAAGTAATCCTAACTGTAATAAAAAAAATATATGCTTCCTAACGTGAATAAAGAAAACGCTCTTGTGTAAATGGTAATTAAGCAGTATGGCGATATTTGATTTTTTCACAGAATAAATAAATTAATGAATGCCAAATAATAAAAAAAATCTAGTAATATTGTTTGTTACCATTGATTCAGCCACAATAGCGAGATCTGGATCATCTTCTGCAAGTTTTATCGCCTGTTTTTGCTGTGATGCACGCTCTAGCATTGTGTAAACACTTCCCCATCGAGTCTCGCAATCCAACATCATACTATTAATATGCACACCAGCTTGAGTTTGATATTTAGTGAAGATTGCTTTCAGCTTTGGTCATCTCAACTTCTTCACAAGAGTTCTTACCCTGGTTTAAGAAAAAAGAGCAAAATAAATTTCATTAGATTTTACAAAATTATTAAAATTTAAGATGTATAAAAAATATAAAAAATATAAATTTAACAGTTGTAATTCCAATTTCCAGCAGCCTTGTATACAATTAATTATTCATCACTTATGGGACCTTCGTGCACTAATTTCAATGCAATCCTTCATTAATAAAATATTTGTTTCATGCTGTAGCTATAATGAATGAATAAAATGAAAATATTAAAAAGTTGGTCTTATCTTATATAGTGTGTTTTGGTGACCCCAGATTCGCAAATTTCATTCACTTCCAAATTCCAATTATGTAATAGATTTTGTGTGATAGCTAGCCTTTTTCGTGAAGGAATAGGATATGAGAAAATTAGTGCATTGAGTCTCCTTAAGTCTTAACATTAAGTATATATTACCTGTTAATCATCAGCTTAACTCCACTTTGTTCAAGCACTGAATGATGGGCGACTAAGTGTAGGATGTGGCAGAAGCATCCTATGCTTTGGTATCCTGCAGTTCTTGCTCCGAGAACAATATTGCTGGCATTGTCTCTCACAATGACATGTACATTAGTTATTCCCCAGTCACTGCATATATTCTTCAGAGCTGAAGAGAGATTTGATGCCGAATGAGCTGTATTATATGGAATGCATCTCAATATTGCAAGTTTCCTTTTGAAATCACTTGTAATCCAGTGAGCCGTTATCGACATGAATGAATATCCCATCTTGGAGATGTCCAAATGTCAGTTGTAATGAATGTTCCCTTGCCATTGGAATTTGATTCTAATGACTGCTTGACAGCATACTGCACTTTTTGATTTAGTTCTGGGACAAGTTTAGTCCTTATTATTTTTTCGGATGGAACTTTGAACCTTTTTGAAAGATGGCTAATGCATCTATGGAACTGTTCATTATCTACAGTATCATAGGACTTTAAGCCATCACAGAGCCAATATGTGAGAAGTGTTTCCCCTTCAACCTGTTCAGGGTGTTTTGCGTTCCATTTCTTCCCGATATCAAATGTCTCTTCAAGAGTCATTTGTTTTGATGTAGAGGCTTTTTCTTGCAGAACATAAACTTGAGCCTATCGTGCATTTTTCTTTTCTTATTTTTCTTATCCGTTTCTTCTGCCTGTTTCTCTTCTGCCAGAGAATACTCATCTGTGTGCTTTGCCTTCAAGTGTCCCCACAAAGATTTGGTAGAAAAATATTTACTTTTAGCTCCAGCTGATCCTCTCCTTATTTCTACTGTGCATATATTGCATGCTGCCACTTCCTCTCGTTCAGGGACTACTGTGAAGTGGTCCCACACTGCTGACGCCGGACGTTTAGTAGCCATAGTTTTACTATAGGTAGTCTATATTATTGCATAATCATATTATCTGAAAAATGCAATCTAATCTGTAAAAAAGGCAATCATATATTCATATTCTTTTAAGACTAGATACCTATACACTTAATAATGAGTTTCACATTCAACATTGAAATATAATTCACAAACTCATAAGATTAGTCCAAAAAAATATTGGTAGGCTACGAGTCCAATTTTATACTACGGATATGTTGGAACTTAGAGGGGAGGGGGAGTGGAGGGAGCACTTTGGTGTATGGAATTATAATTCAAAGGCAAAATATTATACAGATCTAAGAAGCAGATAGACATAACCGTATATTTATAGTGATGCAGTTGCCTATAAATCGGCACACAAAACAAAAATATTTCTGGCACTTGTATGTACAGTAAAATATAATTATAGTAATTTTTATTAAATAATACGCAAGTTAGCCGAGAAGAAAATAGTCAATAAACAGAAAAAATGTTTCGTAAGTTCACAAATCACACATGTCTTGATGTCTAACGCGTAACGAGTGCTGCGCAATACACACACAACCATCCCTGCTGGCGTGTAGACGCATACTGGCCACTGGGCACTGGTGACTGCCCGGACTGGCGTGACCCGCGTGACTCACCGTGATTGACGCCTGGTAGACGCCAGATAGTAGACCAGATGTTACGTATCGATGCCAGATGTCAACAGATAATCATTACGCAGTTCATAACACATACATAAAAATACTGAAATAGTTTGGTAGTAGATTACACAAATGACTAATTACTCAGTGAATTAAGAATATATAATTAGAAAATATGACGAACAGCAGTCGAGTAAACAATGGCGCTGCAGGATTGAACCACTGTGATTGCACCACTATAAGTATAATTCCGTTTTTATATATTTTTAATACAATTATTTACGATTTAAATAATATTTTCGAGTTATTCATTTAGTATTCCTAATTGTTGAAGTAATAACCATGATTTGTATGATTACAAAGACAGTTTACTACCGGTACTAAGTACTAACTAGGGTGTGTTATATTCCACGTGGGGGAGGGGGGGGGGTGAGGATCCAGACCATTTGTCTGATGGTAAAAAAAATTATAACCCCGGCCGTGAGTCCGTGACCCCGGCCCCGGCCCCGGCCTCGACCTCGGCCACGACCCCGGCCCCGGCCCCGGTCCCAGGCCCAGCCCCGACCCCGGCCCCGGCTTAGGCAAAATTTCGACCCCGGTCGGTCTATAGCGGCGGGCGGGGCAGGCCACCCGCTCCCCCGCCACGGTAGGTTGGGCAGGGTTAAACGTCTTATTAATCGTTATTATACAACTTAGTGATTATGGTGACATGCTATATACACGTGTCATTATCTAAATCAATGTAGCACAGTGTGTCACCTTAAATAAGGGTGATTTAAAGAGGTTATGATGAGGTGACTGGCGGGGCAGTGAGTGACGGAGAAATTCTTGCCGCGGGGCCACCCCTTAAAATATTCACTATCTTAACCCACATTCACGCAATATGCATGAAATACAGCTACAAAGGTTAAAAAAAAGGTCTTTATTTTTGGGGTCAGGAATGGATTCATTTATATTGTTACTTATGGAAAAATTTGTTTCGGTCTTAGAACAAATAGTTTTTTGGGAACTAATTATGTTCGAAAACCGAGGGCCTGTCTGTATATATATATATATATATATATTATATATATATTATATATATATATATATATATATATATATATATATATATATATATATATATATATATATATATATATATATATATATATATATATATATATATATATATATATATATATATATATATATTATATATATATATATATATATATATATATATATATATATATATATATATATATATATATATATATATATATATATATATATATATATATATATATATATATATATATATATATATATATATATATATATATATTATATATATATATATATATATATATATATATATATATATATATATATATATATATATATATATATATATATTATATACATAATATATATAATACGTACAGGGAAGTCTCAATATACGAGCATTCGGTATACGAGAAATAAATTATACGAGCTGAGTAAATTAGGGTCTATTTTCAATATACGAGATCGAAAATCCAATGCTACGACATTCAAACATTGTGTTTGTTGTGTTTGGTATAGTTTTGTAGCGGTCCCAAGGTTGGGGCCGCACACCTGACTAATTACCCCTAAAGGTCAGGCTGCACACCTGGCTAATTACCCTTCAGGTCACGCCTTGATTGGGGTGACCTGACTGGGGTCAACCCAAATCCCCCTTTGTCCAGCCGGGAGTCCTGTATTCAGTCAGTTACCTACCAACCACTACAGTGAGAGGAACACAGGGAGAGGAGGAGTGGTGTTCCTCTCACTGTAGTGGTTGGTAGGTAACTTGACTGAATGCAGGACTCCCGGGCTGGACAATGGGGGATTTTGGTTGACCCCAGTCAGGTCACCCCAAGCAAGGTGTGACCTGAAGGGTAATTAGCCAGGTGTGCAGCCTGACCTTTAGGGGTAATTAGACAGGTGTGCGGCCCCAACCTTGGGACCACTACAGTTTATTTTAGCTTGAAAAACATGTCTTTGATGATGTCCTAGAACCAAACCTATATTTTATCATTAGTTATGTAATTCACTATACGAGATTTCGCTTTACGAGTATGCCAGGTGGAACCTAACTGCTCGTATCTTCGGGACCTCCCTGTATACAGTCAAACCTCGATATAGCGGGCCTCAATTTAACGGACTTCGAATTTAACGGACTCCATTCACGAGACAAATTTGCGGGCAAGAATGGCATATCAGACCGCTTATCGCCGCTGGAATCGTCAACTCGACATAAATTTAATGTAAGGTAGGAGCCTGTGTTGCTAGTGATTTAGTTGTAGAAGGTGTGTATGTGGTTTAAAATATTGAATATTAGTAGGCTACGTATTACAATTTCTTGACTTCTTCTTGTGACCTCTTTCTCTTAAGTTTTTCTTCGTAGGTTTCTCCTCTCCTCCTCCTCCTCCTCCTCCTCCTCCTCCTCCTCCTCCTCCCCTCCTCCTCCTCCTCCTCCTCCTCCTCCCCCTCCTCCTCTAGTATTAGAGCTGAAGCTTCTACGCCGAGAAACTGCACAGCGTCACACACACACAGCTGTTCGTCTGCACTATGTGCACGTCGAATGTAACCAAACATGGCTCCGACATCCAGGCAGGCTATCGCTGCTATACACCTACTTATGTATATTGTCAATCATTGACAAGCATAACTAGCTAAAAATGTGCATGGATGCGTTCATGGTTAGCTTGTCGGAACTCGTCAGACTCGTCGTCTGAGATTGACGGAAAAGGAGCTAATGTGACGGCGCCTTTACACAAGTGTCCGCCAGTCGGAGCGCGCGGTACATATATGACAGTCGGAGCACTTGTTTACAAGCTCAGTTTAAGCTGTTTTCGTCTGTTTTCCGTTGTTTTGTATGCTTATTTAGACTTGTTCAGTACAGTGAAGTCATTATGGCATCGAAACAGAAGGGAAGTGACAAAAGGAAGCGTGTGAATCTAAGTATTGCAGATAAATTATAACTTATTAATAAGGTGTAGCTAGTCTGGTGTTTCTGTCGCCCGGGTGTGTGTCGAGTATGGTGTAAAGAAACAAACAGTGAGTGATATTCCCAAGGCTAAGGACAAACTCAGAGAATATGCTGTGAAATTCAATGTTGATGCAAGTAAGGATAGGAAAGGATCATGTCATCATGTGTACATGGGTAACTTGTGTCTTATAATTATGTCTTAACGACAACACTGCTGCTGCCGTGGCCGCGCTGCACTGCCAGGCGTGGATGAGCGCCTTGCTTGTATTTTTATCTATTTACTCAGATGTATGAATAATTGCCATTAAAATGCAATTATGTCTACATTCACCTAGAATAATGGTATTTCATAGCATACCAAGCAGTAATGAGCGAGCCTGGAGACTTACTACCTCTCCTAATACCACTCCCGTGCAGTCGTGGGCGAGCTTGCTATGTAGCGCTAGTCACTGTTTACCTTCCAACATAGCTACACGGTCTGCTTGTGTTTGTGATTATTTCTAATTTATTTCACAAATTTTCCTGTGTTTTACCTATATTTTTCCACCCTTGGGAAAATACCCTTGCTATAACGGACAACGGACTTTAACGGACCACTCCTCCCTCCGTTAGTCCGTTATATCGAGGTTTGAGTGTATATGTATATATGTGTGTGTGTATATATACCATTTATTTTTTACAATGCCACACTCCTCCCCTCCTTCCCCACAACAGGTCATCTCTCATACACCCCACGGATGCCCGTCCCTGCGTGTCTGTGTTCCCTTGACTCATTACCGCTGCATCTTTCTTCCAGGCAGATAACGTCATGGAATGTCCAGTGTGCCTGACTGCCTATGATGATAAGGTCCAGCGACCATGCACTCTGCCCTGCGGTCATACATATTGCAGCCCCTGTGTAAATAGTCTGAAGGAGCAAGGTCAGGTTGCGTGCCCCAACTGTCGCGTTGAACACCCCGTGCCTGAGGCAGGGCAGTTTCCAATCTCCTATGATTTTGAGAACCTTTTGATGAGGATGAGCGGTGCATCATTAGCCTCCCCGCCACCCTGTGCTGCGAAAGACACGGCAGAGTCGGCACACTCACTAGGAACAAGACCGGGTCAAAAGGGACTCAACAAGTGGGTGCGTTCCCTGCGGGAGGAGCAGGAGGCCAAGATCCTGGCCGCCATACACAGCTGTCAGAAGGTGAAGGCACAGCTGAACCAGTACGAGACAACCGTGAGAGCCTGGGGAAGAGAGCAGCAAGACTTGGAGGACAGACTCCAAGCACTGATTGATCAGTGCAAGGATGCCAGGGTGCTGGCGCGGCAGGAGGAGTTGAGTGCGTCTGATAAGAGGCGGCAGGTAGAGCATGGGGAGCAGCAGCTGCACACTGTGCTGCAGGCGGTACGCACAGCCGCTTCAGCTGTGGAGGCTTACGAGACCATTGAAGATGCCGACCATGTCATGGAGGAGGAGACCCAGAGGGAGGAAGAGTGCCTGGCAATGATTCCTGATGTGCACACCGTCACCACCATCAAAAAGGTGAGTGAGTCACTGAGGCGGCAAGTGTTTTGTTGTGCTGAACATAAATAAGACTGGAGACTGAACACACGGCTGCCCTCTCTTCTGTCCCGCGCACATATTTCCGTCCTCTGGAACAGTATGTGTGGCATGCAAGTCGGGTGCATGAATGATTACTCCTGTGTTATACTACCAGACTCAGGTTGGCTATAATTATTACTGTTAAATTTTTTAGTTATGATTTTTATTCAAACACTCCGTATTCAAATATTCGGCTTAGGGCTTGATGTTACTTACCCGGAATAAATCAAAATGGAGTCTTACAATTTACTATGGTAAGCTGCCACCACACTTACATTGTTTTCAGAGGCTTAAGGGCAGTCAGGGTTTCCACTTTCAAGGAAATTTCCTTATTTTAAGGAAGTTTAGACCTGAGAAGGAAGTTTCTAAGGAAACTCAAAATCTATGGAATTCCCAAGGAAATCCACCTTTTTTCAGGAATTTCTTAGAGATATTTAGATAAAGTTAAATAGCCAGGGCAGCTGAAAATGTTGTTGCCTTTGACAATATGACCAAAACACAAAATCGGTTATCAGTGCTAATTTATAACCCTATTCATATATATAGCATCTACCGCAGCAAGGATAATGGGGACAGGCATAGACCACTATATACCTGGACTGCGCACGGAATATCGGCCTGTCGCGCAAGGGCCCGAAGTCGGAGGGCCGCTCGGATTCATATATATATATATATACGGATCATATGGACTGGTTTATCAGTATATATGATATACTGTAATCTTCGTAAATGTTTGTTCTATAATATTATCAAATAAAAAACAGTAAAACACGCTAAAGAAATGCCATTACGAGACTATGAAGAAATATGCATGAACTTAATATTCACTTCAACTCTTCGCTATTTAAAACTTTGCGAGTCAACTTTTATCATGAAGGGTATCAATATAAGCGCACTTTTATTAGCTTTCCATTGCTATATTTCGTTATCTGATAAATGAATTAGAACCATGCATAAATTAGCGTTAACTAAATAAATAAAATCATCAATCGGGTAATTTTCCCGATTGATGAGGTTATTTATTTAGGCAACGCTAATTTATACATGGTCCTAATTCATTTATCAGAAAACGAAATATATAAGTAAATAAATAACATCATCAATCGGGAAAATTACCCGATTGATGATTTTATTTATTTATGTAACGCTAATTTATGCATGGTTCTAATTAATTTATCAGATAACGAAATACATCAATGGAAAGCTAATAAAATTGCGCTTCTATTGATACCCTTCATGATAAAAGTTGACTCGCAAAGTTTTAAATGGCGAAGAGTTAAGTGAATATTAAGTTCATGCATATTTCTTCATAGTCTCGTAATGGCATTTCTTTAGCGTGTTTTACTGTTTTTTATTTGGTAATATTATAGAACAAACATTTACGAAGATTACAGTATACCATATATACTGATAAACCAGTCTATATGATAGTCCATAGACCACTATATCTCTTTGTCGGGCGCCCCACGGGCCCCTATGCAAGCCCCGCAATTCAAAACATTGTCGCGTGAACAGTCCAGGTATACAGTGGTCTATGGGACAGGGGATTAAGGAGGCGGCGGTGCATGGGTGGTGGGTGTAGATGGGCTGGCGGAAGCCGCGGGCCTGGCGGGTAGAGCTCTAACCACAAGTTCAGTTCCTGTCCTGCTGTCTGGTAGGCGCCGCGCCGTTGCGCATCATTTAGTAGTATTCGGTGCTTCTTCCAGCCATTTCTATAGTGTATTTAATTAGCTCCAATGATTTGATATTGTCTCAAGTATGTGCAAACTTATATAATAATAATGCAACTCAAATATTATATCACGCAGTGGATTCCATAGTGTCACATATGGCTTATAGAATTATCAAAGTAATGCATATTTATATTGCAAATAGAAGAAAGAGTTTGGAAATTTGGATTTAAAAATTTTGTGCCTCTGGAATTTTTGTGAATTAAATATATGAATACTTTGGAGGCGATAATTTCATGGTAAGCTACATATGTGTATTGAAAGCCCACGAGTTGTGAGTGAATCTATACTTGCCGTAGCCAATATTTGCGCGCGTATAATATAAGTGTGGAGGATGTGGAGGCGGCCTGCAGCTTCGATGGAGTGTGAAGCCAGCACACGTACTTTGGTCACCATCAGGGGCGTAGCTAAGGTTGGGACAATAGCTATTTGAAAACGTCTCCCGTCGTAATGGTAATGAGCGGAAAGGATTTCCTACGTCACCACGCGGGAGATTCAAGTCCCGGGGAATACTGTAATCAAGAACAATCGTGGCATTAAGTGTGGTGTTAGGTGTTAGGTGTGGTGTTGGTGTTGGTGTTAGGTGTTAGGTGTTAGGTGTGGTGTGGGGATGTGGAGCCAATCATCATTGTCCAAGCTCGTGACGTCACATGGGTGGGAATCCTACATGATAGCCGGGCTATGCATGTTTTATTTAACATTTGACAAAGTAAATTGTTTAATTTAACCTAACCTATCATAAACTGACCTAACATAACCCAACCTAAGCTACCTAGACTAAATACATGATGTTAGATAGAACACAGATTACAACCCAGCGATCACTTAAGCTCCACCCTTATGTGGCGTCAAGAGCTTGGACAACGGTGGTTGGCTAGAGGCATCCCCCATGCCACACACTATTCCAGAGAAGGGCAATATGCGGCCTGGACCTGTGCCCTGAGCCTGTGTTGGTGTTTCAGGCGACGGAGGTGGCGCAGGCAGCCCTGGAAGCCGCCGCCACCGTCCAGGCAGCCCAGCAGACAGCGGGTGTTGGTGGTGGGGCTGCAGGGGATGCCAGCCTCCCTGCAGCAGCGGCCTCCTCCATCAGGGACAGAGTAGATGCCCTGATGTCACCGCCCTTGAGGGTGAGTGAGGCGTTGCCCAAGTGTTCCCCCTGTAGCAGCCAGCCCCGTGAGAGAGATATTGATAGTGATATTTTATTAACCTCTATATACAATTATCACAAGATGCTTTTACAAAGAAATGCAATATATTGGTCCGATGAGTCAAGACTTATACGGACCTCAAGCCAGAAAGAAAACTGATCACATTTGGAGAAGTGGTAGAACATCATCACTGTTATATGACTGCTATTTGTTATTGATAACAGGCATTACCCTATATGTACACACATGCAATACTCACATACTTATATCATGCACTGTCTTCCTCATATATATGTACACATATATAGATACGTGTGACCCTACTACATACATAAATCCATACACAAATCCCTACATTGAGAGAGAGAGAGAGAGAGAGAGAGAGAGAGAGAGAGAGAGAGAGAGAGAGATTAACCATCACAACAACAATCCCGACATAACTCTTTAATTATATCCCATGACCGTCTTCCCTCCACCCGGCGCCTCACTCCCTGCAGGTGGAGGACCTCCGCAGCCTGACGCAGCACGCCAGGGACCTGCTGCAGAGAGGGCTGGTGTTTGCCGTGCACACAACGGCAGGGCGGAGTCGCCAGGCTAGCCTCAGCCTTGAGGACGACCGCCTGTACCTCCATTGCCTGCGGGACCAGCCCCTGCCCCGCGGCGCCGTCACCCTGCAGGTGGGTCAGCCACTCTTGTCACTGCCCTTGTCCTTACCATCATAGCAGTGCATTTTTTAACATGCTAACTGGGCGACCAAAATGTCTCCCAGTGATGGAAAACTGTCGCCCAGTAAGGACATTTTTAAGCTACTGGGCGACAAGATAATTATTCATAAAATCCTTCCTAGATGCAATGGCTCATATGTCTGTGTGTGTAAGATTCAGAAGTGCTTCTTATTACTGCATAGGATCTTTATTTATATATATATTTCTTCTTTTAATGTCTATATAATCTTGTGCCGCCATATATACCCCGGCGATTATTTGCGTAGTGAAAATTTGTTGGTGTCACTGGAAGATTCATAAGCACAGCATGGAAAGGGAGGGGAGGGGTCACACAACATACCAAATGGGGAAGATAATACCAAAAAGCTGTAGTTTAACAGCTATGCCACTACCACCCTTCTGGATATCCAAGGCATGTCACCCAGTAAGAGTGGCTTAAGAAATGCTCTGCATCCTATGGGTGGCGGGGCGGCTTGGTGGCGGGGAAGGCAGGCGCCGAGCCCGCCAGGATAGTTTTTTTTTTTTTTTTTTTTATACATGACAAAGGACTGGCCAAGGGCACAACAAAAAGAGGTAACACAAAGCCCGCTTAGTTGGCAGTCCCTATAAAGAAGACAGTAAGAGAATAAAAAAAATGGGGGTGGGCCAATTTAGTTCGGGAGGTGTCCTGTCACTCTTCTCTTGAAAAGATTTAATTTGTAGGAAGGTGGAAAAATAGGAACTCATTGATTCCTTATGCAATTAACTCTTGCATTAGGAAGATGGACAGAATAGGGATGAGAATGAGTAGAAAGTCTTGTGCAACGAGGCCGCGGGAGGGGGGGAGGCATGCAGTTCGCAAGTTCAGAAGAGCAGTGAGCATGAAAATAACGGTAGAAGAGAGCAAGAGAAGCAACAATGCGGCGGTGATTTAAAGATTGAAGACAATCAGTCAGAGGAGAGGAGTTGATGAGACGAAAAGCTTTTGACTCAACCCTGTTTAGGAGAGCTTTATGAGTGGATCCTCCCCAAACATGTGAGACATACTCCATACATGGGCGGATAAGGCCCCTGTACATTGGGTAAAATTTATAGCAAGATCAGAAGTTAGGCGCTCGGTGGCATCTCTCCGTGAATCACTTAGTTCCTGTTGAGTTGGACGTCTAATGTATGTATGTACGTGTGTATATCTTAAATCCATTTAACTTATCTTAAAAATGCATCTTATTGCATGTTTTTGGTGGGGTGTGCAGCCTGCCTTTCCCGGGCAAACTGGAACACAGGTATTTTGTCCCTTACGCCCCACGCCGCAATTATGATTATAATGACCATTATCAGTATTAAAGTAAGAATAATAGCAAAAATATGAATACTAATTACAATTACAATACAAATAATGATAATTGGTATTTTCATTATTACTATTACTCGCATAATAATAATTATCATTTTTATTATATGTATTATTATTAGTATTATTATAAATACTATCAACATTATAAAAGTAAACATTACAATGATCATAATAATGATTAGTATGATGCCTTTAATAGCAATAATAATAATGACAATAATAATAACAATAATAATAATAATAACAATAATAATAATAACAATAATAATAATAATCAAATTAAGTATAAAAAGAAAATATATAATATAATATCAATAAGTAAAATAAAAGTATTGATCATAACAATTATATTAATTATATAACAATAATTATATAGAAATACCATGATAATGATGCTATCAATAGTAATAATAATAATAAGTATAATCATGATAATAATAATAATGATAATAAAACAATGGTAGCAATGATAATGCTATTAATGATGATTATTGTGACAAGATATAATAGTGATTGTGATTCTACTAATACTAAATATAACAATGATAGCAGCAATAATGACAGCCATTACAATGATAATAATAATAATTGTAATACTTATCGTAATTAGAATAATAATAATAATAATAATATTAATAATAATAATAATAATAATATAATAATATAATAATAATAATGCTAATAATAATAATAATAATAATAATAAATAATAATAATAATAATATAATAATAATAATAATAATAATAATATAATAATTTAAATGTTACTATTAAAGACAGTAATTACTATTAACAGCAATAATATAACAAAATTGTAATAGTAATAATAATAATAATATAGTTTTAAAGATAATTTACATTATTATAATAATAATGATAAAAATAATAATAATTATATTAATTATAATAATAATTATAATTATTAAAACAATAATAATTATAAATCAATGACAAATTTTTGTTTAGATTATACACTTATAATAATAATAATATTTATAGTAAAACTAATGCTAGCAAAAAGTATGAATGCTAATGCTAATGCTGCTAAAGGTATTATTAACAGTCATGGTAATAAATACAATATTACTGATAATAATACTATTAATATTATATTGATAATGCTACTACTGCTACTAATAATAATGGTAATAATAATGACATTAGTAATAATTATGATGATACAAATAACAACAATAATGATAGTGATAATAATAAAATGGATACAAATTATAATCATGATAAAAAAAATAATAGTGATAATAATATTAATAATAATATTAATAATAATATTAATTACGAGCGAGCGCGAAGCGCTCGAGAGTCCTCTCTGAATACGAGATTTTTCTCACATATAAGCGGCCGACCCGACCCGACCGACCATCACACTTTTCATGAGCTTATATCTTTGGAATCCCTCTTCCAATTGACAAGCGGTCTCCGCCATCTGAAAGCCCCATTCAATCCCTATTTGTTTGAAACAAATGAAATGATATCAGATATCAGATCAATAATATCAGATATCCGATATTAATAATATCAGATATCCGTTTATCAATAAATCAATATCCGTTTAATTAAATTAATTCAGATATCCGAAATCAATTTCAGAAAATCCGATATCAATAATATCAGATATCCGATAATAAATTTAATTATCGTTACCCGGGTAATTCTTCCTACCGAAAATCCGTATCAAAATTTCCCCGGGTTCCGATATAATAATTCAGTATCCATATAAATAATATCAGATATCTGTTTAATAAATTTACAAATCAAAATATCCGATACCCAATACTATCAGATATCTGATTCAATACTACGGATATCCGATATAAATACATCAAATTCCGATACCCTACTATCGAAAACCCGTATAAATACTATCAGAAAATTTCCTTTTATAAATACTTCAGATTTTCTGATTTTCAAACATCAGATATTTTATTCTTTTCCTATCGATACCCCCAAGGATTTTTTTTTCCCCCCCAAATACGGTGGTTTTTTCACACCACCCCCTGGCTAATCTCCGTATTTTCTCGACCTGCCCCTCCTTCTTAATCTCGACCGCCACCGTCGGGTGTCGGTTTTTTGAGTTGGGGCCCCCCCTTTTATAAAGAGCCTCGTGCCGGGGCCAAATAGTTAGGCTAAACCACTGTACCCCCAAAAGTCGGGTTTCCCACAGCCCAAAAAACCAAAACCCTCAACCCGGGTTTTGTCTTTTTATAAACCATTAGTGACAAAGGTCCTACAGTTGGTTCCCCCAGGAGAGTACTGTGGTGATTCACCCCAAACCCCCCGGCTAATCCTCCGTAGTCTCGACCTGACCCCCTTTTTAAATTTCTCACCCACCCGTCGGGTTATCGGGTGGGGGGGAGTTTTCGGGGGCCCCCTTTATAAAGAGCCTGTGCGAGGGCGGGAGTTAGTTAGAGTTTAAAACCATGTACCACACAAAGGGTCTGTCCACATCTCCAATAACCCAACCCTAAACCCCCCTGGGTGTATTTACACCATTTTGGCGGCCCAAAAGGGGTCACTACATTTTGTGCCCTACGGGCCCGGGGCCCAAGAACACCCAGGGGGGGCCTCCCCCCCTCCCCCCCCTCACCCCCTCCCACGCCAGCAGGCCCCTCGCCCGCCCCCGCCCCTCCGGGCCGCGCTCCTGTGGCCCCCCCACACGCCACCCCCTTCCAAGCCCTGCCTCCTGCCTCCTGGGGGCCTGGGGGTTTACTCCCGTCCTGCTGCCTAACGTGGGGTTCCTGCTCCCTTTCCCGCTGCCCCAGAAAGGGCCCCCTCCCAAACGCGGGGGTTTACCGCTCCCGCCCCTCCCTTTTTCCACGATCCCACGACGCCACGGAACGCTGCTAACCTGGGGCCCAGCCCTCCCGGCCACCCCATCTCACGCACCCACACACCCCCTCCTCCCGGGTTTTGGGTCCCCGCCCTGCCACCCACCCCTCCGCCGCCCCTGCCGCCCCCCTTTGGTGCTGCCCCTCGCCCCGTAAACCGTCACCGCCCCCAAATTACCCCCCCCGCCCCCCGGTCCAGCATGCTGCCACGCTACCCTTTACGAAGCCTCAAAGGGCCCCAATCACCCAGTCTCCTGCCCCCCAAAGTGCTCTCCTCGGTCCTGCTGCCTCACCTGCGTCCTGTGCCTTTCCGCAAGGCCCTGCAACGCAGGGGTTTACCGCACCCCGCCGCCCCCCCTTTTCCTCCTGCCCCCAACGGGGCTACTCCTCGTCCCCCGCGGGACTCCTGCTCCCGGGACGCGTTTCCCTGCTCCCCTCACGCTGCCCCCTGCACCCTTTCCCGGGGTTCCCTTTCCGGGCGGGGCCGGAAACCCAGGGGGAAACTGCATAGAAAACCCCAACCTTTTTGGGGAACCCCGATTCCCTTTGGACACTTCGCTTTCCCACAAAGCCCACCTTGCATCGCAAGCCTCCCTCCAGATCTTGTGACACCCAATCACAGCGCAGGGGCCCTGGGCCCTCCTTTCTGATCTTGCAGCTCCCGCTGAAAAGTAAAGGGACGGGGACGGGTTCCCCACCTACATTACCTGGGGGCATTTTTGGGCACCTCTTTTTTTTTTTTTCATAATTTTTATATGTTTTTATTTTTTTTTTTTTTTGAGGAAGGGAGGTATGTGGTGAGTCACACCACACCTGGCAAATCCTCCAGTATCTCAAACCGCCCCTCCTTCTTAATCTCGCCCCTCAGCCGTCAGGTGTCGGGTTTGGGGGTAGGGGGGCCCCCCTTTATAAAGGGGCCTCGTGCAGGGGCAGGGGGTTAGTTTAACTAAACCACTTTTTACCCCACACAGCTCGTCCCCAGTCTCCAAAAAACCCAAACCCAAATAAACCCCTTTGGGTTTTCTATTTACAACCTGTAGCTGAAAGGGTCACTAAAAACAAATCAAATATCCGCTTTGACATTAATATTAATAACAAAAATAATAAAATGTTTAGTTTTTAAAAAATAAATTTTTTTTTCCAAAAATTTTTTTTTTTAAATTGGGGGTTTTTTAAAATAAATAAAGGGTTTAAAAAATAACAAATAAAAAAATGAAACCCCTTTGATGTTTTTGGGTAAATTTAATAAATGATGGTAAATCAAATTTAAAATTTAAAAAGGGCTAACTAAAATAAATTTGTTATTATATTTTTTAAATATGAAAAAAATTAATATTAAAATAATAATAATAAAAATATTACTTTTTATAATGAAAAAATTTTAATAATAGTGATAATAATGCTACTATTCCGTTATAATGAATAAAATGATAAAAGGAAAATAATGCTCCCTATTACTTTTAAGATACAATAAATAAAAAATGATAATAATGAAACGATTTTTTTTTTAATGTTTAAAAAAATAACAAAATGTACTTTTCCCTTTTTTAAAATAAAAAAAATTTAAAAAAAAATGATAATAATGCAAATTTTAAACGTTTTAATGTACAATTTTAATAGTGAAAAATTTTCTACTATTCCCGTTTAAAAAGGGATAAAATGATAATATTGAAAATGATGAACTTTTTACTTATAATGATTACAATGAAAATAATAATGATCTAATAATGTTACTTTTAAATTTTATAATGATACAATGAAAAATAGTGTTTAAAGGGATCTCCCTTTTTTTCCGTTATAATGTTTTAAAAATGAAAATTTAATAAAATAATATGCTTTTTAAACGTTATAATGAAAAAAATGATGAAATGAAAATAATTTACTTTTACTTAAAAATGATAAAATAATAAAAAACCTTACTACTTACGTTTAAGGTAAAAGGATAATAGTGATAACTACTTTTAGGTTATAATGAGAAAAGATAATAGTATAATTGCACTATAGGGGTTATAATAAATTAAAATGATAATAGGGGGAAATGATCTACTATTACTTTATAAAATGATAAAATGAAATGGGTTTAATGGCTCCCTTTACTTTAAATGATCCCAATGATAATAGTGATAATAATGTTTTAATAACTTAAAATGATAAAAATAATAATAAAATAATAATGTTTCTTTTTTACTTATAATAAATAAAGGATAAAATAAAATTTAATTACTATGACGTTAAAGGGTTTAAAATGAAAATAGTGAAATAAGTTTATATTAGTTATAATGATAAAATGAAAATAGGGGTAATACTGTTTACTTTACTTTAAAATGATCCAATGAAATAGTGTTAATAAGGCACTATTTGTGATAATTAAAAGGGAAAATAGGGGAAAAATTTGCTAGAAATAATAATAAAAAAGGTAATATAAATTGGGGTGTTATTTGGGTGAAATAATAATGATAGAAATTTAATAATGATATAAAAAAAATGGCACTGAAATTATCATTATGCCATGAAAAATAAAAATTGCGCAAATTAAAAAAATCCCAAAAAAAAAAAATTACGAAATAAAAAAACAATAAAACTTTATAAAAGGGGGTTTAAAAAATTAAAAAAAAATTTTTTTTATAAATTATAAATTTTTTTTTTATCATTATTATTAAAATTTTTAAGTATCAAAAAAGGGGAAAAGAAAAAATTTTAATACTAAATTTAAACCCGAAAACAATCAACAAAAAAATAGGGGGGATCAAAAAAGGGGAGAAAGTTATAATTTAATTTAATAAAAAAATGGGAAAGGGGAGTTAAAAATTTACAAGCAAAAAATTTAAAATAGGGGGGCAAAAAACTAAAAAAATAATAAAATAATAAAAATTTAAAATTTAAAAGTTCGGAAATTAAAAATTTAAAAATAAAATAAAATAAAAATTAAAAATGGGGTTATAAAATAATAAAAAAATAATAGTAGTAATAGGGGTTAAAATTTTAAAAAAATAATAATAATAAAAATAAACTTTAAAAAGGATTTTATAAAAAAAATAATAAAGAAAATTTTATTATAATAATAATAAAAACCAGGGTAGTAGCTTAAAAATAATAATAATAATAGTAATAATAAAAGGGAAAATGTAGTTATAATAAAAAATAGGAAAGGTAGTTCCCCAATAAAAATAAAATAATAATAATTAAAAAAATTAAAAAGGTTATAATAATTAATTAAAAATAATAATAATAATAAAATTTAATGGGAGTTTTTTTTTAAAAATTTTAATGTAATTTTTTTTTTAAAATAATAAAAAACCCCCGTGATGGTTTATCAATAATCTAAAAATGAAATAATAAAAATAGAATAGTAGTTATAAAAAAAATAAAAGTAATAGTGTTAAAATAATTAATAATAAAAATTAATTTTTTAATTTAAAAATGGGTTATTTAATTAAAAATAATAATTTTTTTTTATAATAAAAAAATTTTTTAGTTTAAAATAATTAATTTAAAAATAATTAAAAATTAGTCATAATAAAAATTTAATAGTCTAGGATAGAAAGGCAAATAAAAATAATAATAATAAAATAAAAAAAAGTCCAGTAGTTAAATAATAATATAATAAAATAAAAATTTAATAGTATTTTATAATTAAAAAATAATAAAAAAAGTATTAGTTATAATTAAATTTTCCTAATAATTAATAAAAAATAATAATAATAATAATAAAATAATAACAGTAATGGGTTATTTAAAATAATTTAAAATTTAATATAAATAAAAAAATAATTAAATAATAATAACATAAAGTGGGTAAAATTAAAAATTAAATAAAAAATAAAACAGTAATAATAGTTTTAAAAATAAAATAAAAATAGAAAGGGATTTAAAAAATTAATGAATAAAAAAATAATATAATAAAAAAAATTTGCTATTGAAAACCCAATAGTTTTGGGAAAAAATTACGAAAATTTAATAAAAACTTTTTAGTTAGAAATTACATTTAGGGGAAAAAATTTTTTTAGCGGGTATTAATAAAATTTCCAAAAAGTTATATTCATAAAATTGATAAATTTTTGATCATGTTTCTTTAAAATTTGCGATTTTAATTTAAAATGATAAAAATTATAATAAAAATTAATAAAATAATAAAATAATACTAATACTAATATGGTAAAAATTGATTAATAATAATGATAATCCAAAAATGTAAAAATTAAAAATGGAAAAAATAATAAAAAATAAAATAATAATAAAAATAATAAAAATAAAATGAATAATAAATAATAAAATAATTTAAAAATAATGATTATTAATAAAAATGATAATAATAAAATGAAAAAATAAAAAAATAATAATGTTTAATAAAAATTTTAAGTAATAATAAAATTATAAAAATAATGAAAATAATAATTAAAAAATTTGATAATAATCATAAATAAAATATTATAATAATAATAAAAATGGAATTTATATTGAAATAAAAAGGGATAATAAAAAAAAATAATAATAATGAAAATAAAAATTTGATAAAAATTTAATTTAAAAATGAAAATTTAAAATGATAATAATAATAATGATAAAAATAATGTTTAATAATAAAAAAAATAATGAAATTTAACGAAAAAATTAATAATAATAAAAAATGAAAATAATAATAAAATAATAAAAATAAAAATAAGGGATAAAAATGATAAAAATAAAGGGATAATAATAAAAAATAATAATAAAATGAAAAAAAAAAAAAAAATTATAAATTTGGGATAATAGGGCCCAGTAAAAAATATAATTGTTATTTATTAAACTTGATAAAGCCCAAATTTTTTTATAATTAAAAATTAATGAAAAACATTTTAAAGTCTAAAACAAATTTTTTTTTTAAATTTAATAGCAATAAAAATAATAATGATACTAATAGAAGTAAAAAAAATAGGTAATAATGCCCAATAAATCTAATTATTATAAAAAAATAAAATAAAAAAGGTTTAGGGGAAAATAAAATTTTTAAAAACTATTAATTTCTAAAAATAGTCAACTACTGACATAAAGGGAAAAAATAGTGTTTTTGGGGTGTTTGGGTTGTGTGTGTGTGTTGTTTTTGGGGGGTGTTTTGGGGTGTGTGTGCCCTCCCTTTGGGGGCCCAGATACCGGGCTTTGTGGTGTTTACCCCTGCCGTGTACACGATCCCCGGGGTGGGGCCCGGTGGTGTGGGGTGTGGGGTGGGTGTTTTTGTGTGGTGTTTGTATCCCCTGCCGTGTAAAAGATGCCGGGCCGTGAGTGTGGGTTTGTTTGTTTTTGCCCTGCCGGTAAAATAGATAGCCTGGCTGTGTTTTTGGTGTTTTATCCCCGGGCCTTGTACATGATACCCTTTTGGCGTGGTGTGTGTGGGAAACCCCTTGCGTGTACACAGATGGGCTTGGCGGGGTGTGTTTTCCCCTCCCCGTGACACAGATACCCCCTGGGGTATGTGTGTGTGTATCCCTCCGTGTAACAGAAGCCTGGTGTGTGTGTGTGGTACCCCTGACGTGTACACGGGATAGCCTGGGGTTGTGTATCCCTGCCCCCCTTTTGTACACAGATGCCTGGGGGTGTGTTTTGTATCCCGGGCCGGTACACAAAATACCCTGGCGTGTGTGTGTGGTGTGTGTGTGTGTGTGTGTGTGTGTGTGTGTGTGTTTTGTGTGGGGATCCCTGCCGTTTAAAACGATACCCTTTGGCGTGTGTGTGTTTGTTGTATCCCTGCCGTGAAACACAGATGGGCCTGGCGTGTGTGTGTGTGTGTGTGAAACCTGCCGTGTCCCAAAAATAGCCTGGCGTGTGTGGGGGTTGTACCCCTCCCGTGTACACGGATAGCCGGGCGTGTTTGTGTGTGTGTATCCCTGCCGTGTACACGATACCGGCGTGTGTTTTGTGTGTACCCCTGCCGTGTCCCCCAATAAAAGCCTGGCATTTTGTGTTTTCCCCTGCCGTTTACACAGAAGCCTGGCAGGGTTTGTACCCTTTGCCGGGGAACAAAACCCTGGGTTTTTGTGTGTTGTGTGTGTTTGTATCCCTGCCGTGTCACAGATACCTGGTTTTTTTTTTTCAGGGACGAGGGGGGGTGGGGCCCAAAGGGCCCTCCTTTAGGTTTTTCTTGATTTGGGGGGGAAGGGCAGCCCCAAATTTCCGTGTCCTCATCCCACCTTAGCCCCCGACCCCCCGGGGGGCCCGCCCTTTTCCTGCTTTTTTGTTTTTAAGGGGCACCCGGGGGGCCCCTGTTTAAAAGGGGGCCCCAAGTTTTTTGAGGGGGGGAAATGAGGGACCCCCCTTGGGGATTTTTGTGAGGGGGGGTGACTATGAAAGGCAACAAGGGGTGGGGGGGGACCGCCCGGGTGCCCGACCGGGCCAAGGGTTTTTTTTAGGGGAAAATTTTATTGGGGGCGGGGATGTGTGGTGGGGGGGGTGGGGGGGTGGCCCCGGCTCATGGTGCTCCATTTTCTCATCCCCCCCAAAGGGACTGGGGGGGGGGGTGGTGTGGGTTTGTCATCGGAAAGGTTTGGTTTTGGGGGCCCCGGGATGTTTTTAAAGGAAAGGGCAAACTCGGCACCCCCCCAAATCACGTGAAGTCACCGTGGTTTAAATTTTGGGGTCGTGGTTGATTAAAAGGGTTTGCGGCGTGCGTGTGTACCAAATGTCTATAAAAATTTGGATCCCCGGGGTCGGGGGTTAGCTGGGGGCCGAGATACTGAAGTCCACCCCCCCCAAATTTGTCATAACCAAAACCAAATCCCTGGGCCGGGCCGGGCGGGCCCCGGGTTGTTGGCTGCTGGCCATGTGTTTGGGCCTTTTTTTTTTTACCACCTATTTACTCTTAAACCCCCTACTATTACACTGCTTACCCCCCCACTACACAAATTACCACCTACAACTACTTTTAAACCCCGTACTACTATACAAACAAAACTTCCGACCCTAGTTGAAATTGGTCAAACCTTTCCCAAGTCATTTTTTTAAAAGGTTTGATCAAAAGAAAAACAGGTGTGTTCGGGGCCCGTACAGGTGTGTAGTGACAGGTGTGTTGCGGGGCCCGTACGGTGTGTAGTGACGGGTTTTGTTGCGGGGCCTTTCCGGGTTGTTTGTGCCCAGGTTCTTGCGGGGCCCTTTTACAGGTGTATGTAAACGGGTTTTGGGGTTTGGGGGCCTTTAACAGGTTTTTTTAGTGACAGGTGTGTTGCGGGGCCCGAACGGGTGTGTAGTGCCCGGTGTCTTGCGGGCATACGGGTTGTTTAGTGACGGGGTTTTGGTTGGGAGGGCCCCGTCAGGGTGAAAGTGACGGGTGTTCCCGAGGCCGTACAGGTGTGTATGAAAAGGTTTGGGGTATGTAGGGAAGCGAGAGGAAAGAGTGCAGTTTTTTGCCCGAGTTTTTTTGGTGTGACCCAATGAGCGAACACGCAGTTCTCGTTTTCCCCTTCAAACGGGACCCGCCCCTAAACCCCCGCGGCCACGGGTACGGGGCGGGCCACAGTGGGGCCATTTGAAGCTTTCTCTCCCGGGGTTTCAGGAAGTTTAAATTAAACAAAACCTTTTGGGCCCAAACAAAAAACCTTTTCCCTTTAATTTGGTATTTAATTGAAAGTAGTTAGTTTGGACACTGATTTTGAATATTTTTGTACAACCCCGGGTCGTTTCGTTAAATCTTTGGGAAAAAGGCCCATTTAACTCTGAGCCCCCCAAGTGGGGAAAAACGCTATGGTTTCATATAGACTCGAAACAACTTTTTGGTTTAAAAATGGAAAAGATTTTGGGGGTCGTTTTAAAGGACATTTAAAATTTTTTTTTGGCCCCACAGAAATGCTTGTTGCAATGGAGATAGTTTTTTTTTTGCGCAAACCCCCCCCCCCAAAAAAAAAAAAAAAAATATTAAGAAACCTAACCTAACCTTTTAGGGTTTTTTTGAAAACCCAACCTAGGGTAACCTTAAAAGGGTTTTTTTTTAAACCCCCAACCTAACCTTAAGGTTTTTAAGGGAAAACCTAACCCCCAACCTTAAAGGTTTTTAATGAAAAAACCTAAACCAACCTTATAGGGTTTTTTTTTAATGAAAACCCAACCTAACTTTTTAAACCCCAAGGTAACTTTTTTTTTTTTTTTTTTTTCCCTTCCCCAAAATAAATTTCTCCATTTAAAAACAAGCACCCCCTTATTGGATGCCCTTAAAGATCATTTGTTTTCATAACCCCATTCGGTCTGCTTCCGGGCCCCCCTAAAATTTTTAACAAGAAAAAAAAAAAATACTTTTATTATATCTATTTTATAAAAAAAAGGGGATTTCCCCTATCCAAACCCTTTTTTTTTTTTTAACAGTAGGTGGGATGACTGGGGGTGGGGTAGATGGAGTAAGAGTTGGATGGGCCCCCGGGGGGGGAGGGGTGTGGGGGGGGTTTTTTGTGGGGTGGGGTTTGTGTTTGTGTGGGGGGTGGTTGGTGTGTTTGTGTGGGGGGTGGTTTTTTGGTGTGGGTGGGGTGGGGGCGTAGTGTTTTTGTGGGTTTTGTGGGGGGTTACTCCCCGGTGGAAAGATTTGCCCCCTTTCCAAAGGTCCTGGGGGCTGTTTTTACCCGGACATAGCGCCCCAGCTTGGTATCGAGGCGTAACACAGGGCCAGAAAAGCAAGCCAGCTTGGATGACAAAACGAAAAACCAAGCCAACGCAACGGGGAGACCGCAGAAACAAAGGGTTTGTTTTTGGGGTTTTCGGGGAAAAAAGGGCGGAAAAGTTGGGGGAAACCCGGGGCTGATACCCGGCTTTCGCGTCCCTTTATATAACAAAGGGGTGTACCCTGCGTGCCTGAAGGGGGTTTCGTGGGGTGCGTGCGTAGTGGCCCGAAAAATTTTCGTGCGTGTGTAGGCGTGCCGGAAAAGGGTTTGCGGCGCGTTTTCGTTTCGTGCGGTGCATGGTCTGCGCCACCCCTTTCCCCAAAAAGGGCGTTTTTCATCCTTTGCACTTTTTAAATAAATTTTTTAATATATTTTTTGTTTCCGGTTTAATTTTTAAAACTTTATTTTTTTTTTTTATTTTTTTAATTTTTAAAATTTTTTTTTTATTTAATTTTTAAAAAAAAATTAAAAAAAAAAATTTAAATAACCATTTTTTACCGGAAAAATTTTCCAACCGGAAGGGTGGTTTGGGCCGGGGGCCCCCAAGTCGGAAGGGCCGCTCGGATTCTAAAATTAAATAAAGGATTTATATAGACTTGTTTATCAAATATAATGATATAAATGAAAACTTCGTAAATTTTGTTCTTAATTTTTATCAAATAAAAAACAGTTTTAAAAAACCCAAAGAAATGCCATTACCCAGACTATGAAGAAATATTTTAAAAAAGAAATTAATAATTTCCCTTTAAACCCCTTCCCTTTAAAAAATTTGCAGTCAACTTTTTAAAGAAGGGTACAAAAGAAGCGCAATTTTGTTAGTTTCCCCTTTCATATTTCGTTATTTGATAAAGAAATTTGAACCTTTCATAAAATTTGCTTTAAATAAATAAAAAAAATCAAACAAACGGGGAATTTTCCCCAAATTTATGAGGTTATTTATTTAGGCAACGCAAATTTTTACAAGGGGGACTAATTCCCTTTATAAGGAAAAAAAAATATTTTAAGTAAATAAATAAGATCATCAACGGGAAAATTAACCCCCATTTATGTTTTTTTTTTTTATTTAACCTAATTTTGCATGGTTCTAATAAATTTATCAGATAACAAATACTCATGGAAGCTAATAAAATTCGCTTCTATTGATACCTTCATGATAAAAGTTGACTCGCAAGTTTTAAATGGCGAAGAGTTAAGTGAATATTAAATCATGCATATTTCTCATAGTCTCGAAAGGGCATTCTTTAGCGTTTTACTGTTTTTTATTTGATAATATTATAAAACAACATTTCGAAGATTACAGTATACCATATATACTGATAAAAAAAGTCTATATGAAATAGTCCATAGCCCACTATACTCTCTTTGTTGGGCGCCCCGCGGCCCTATGCAGCCCGCAATCAAAACTTGTCGCGTGAACAGTCCAGGTATACAGGGTCTAGTTTTTAAATAAACAAATGTTTTATCCTAAAGTGTTGTTCCGGGACATAAAAATTAGGCCGTTAGGCTGGGGCCACGCTGCTAATTATTGCAACACTGCAGTGTTATAAGGAGCGAGAGAGAGAAGAGAGGGGAGAGAGAGAGAGAGAGAGACAGAGAGAAGAGAGAAGAGAGAGAGGGAGAGCGAGAGAGAGAGAGAGAGGAGAGGAGAGGAGAGAAGAGAGAGAGAGAGAGAAAGAAATATAGATAAATATATATATATATAGAGAGAGAGAGAGATAGATAGATATAAATATAGATATAGATAGATAGATATAAATATAGATATAGATAGATAGATAGATATAAATATAGATATAGATAGATAGATAAATAGATTTATAGATAGATAGATATATAGATAGAGAGAGAGAGAGAGAGAGAGAGAGAGAGATAGATAAGTAGCCTTGGGTTCATAAAGTGTATATTATATGTAAAGAGATATTATTGTTTGTTTGAACATTGTATTATTATCAATAACATTAATTATGTACAATTGTTCATTAAAAAATGCATATTTCACTACCGTAGATAACAGTCAAGTCGCCAGTTCAACGTTTCTTTGTTATTTACAGACGTGTGGTGGCGTTAATACTTACATTGCTACATCCATGATTTCAGGAAAGTTAGAAGGGGCTATCTGGAGAGTCTGTGTCATATTAGGGCTATAAATGAACAAATTCCTAAAATAGAACAGAGTGGCGACCTTGCTATACCTACTACAGTAAAGTCACCAGCTAGTATTTTAACCCAACAGTTGAGTCGCCACTCTGGGGAATTCAGGGAAATTAGAGGTAAAGTAAAACAAGTCTCTATATATATTAGCTGCGGAAGATGCTTGGATATATACAAATTCCTCTGCCAACGTGAAAGCAAATTCTATTCAAGTTTGAAAGATCTGGCAAGTCTGTGTCCTGCCGCCCGAAAGGTGATACCCAGTGGGCACAACTTGCGTAATCCTCGTGGAAAACACGTGGATCTGACTCGTGGATATGACAAGTAAATTTGGTGCTTTTGCAAGATTATTTCATGTGGATGTGACACGTGGTTTCCACGTGTCAATTCTCGCATAATATATGTGTCACATTCTTGTGTATTACCCGTGTTGATTTAAATGGGAATTCTTCGTGTCTTAAGAGCATATTAATAGTTTGCAGTAGATATTTATATGCATAATTTACAATACTGTATAAAAAAATATGTATAAGTGTGTGTAACTGTATTGTAAATTATACATTATATGACTGGGCTACTCTGTAAAATATTTACATGCTCTGTAAAAAAAAGAAATAAATAAATTTGCAATTAGGAAAATACTATTTTCATGAAAGCAAATTTAAAATTGTGCAAAGGGGAAACAACAAACCACACAATAAGACAGGAGTTAAAAAAAAAAATAAATGTGATGTTAAAATTTTATGCAGTACCCCATTTACTTTTAAAAATAACAATTACCAACTTTCCATCTAATTCTGGGGTAAGGCAACACAGACAAATTTCCCCGGTTTAGTTGGGAAAAAGGAAAAGCAAATCAAGAACGCATAAAAAAGAAGTGGAAGTTAAAAGAGGCCCCCCAAAGTGGTAAAGGTGAAAAAAAAAGGGAATTTTTCCTTTTTCTCTCTCCCACCACCTTTTCTCCCTTCCAACAGGCCCTGTCTCGGCCCCACCCCTCCTTTTTCTCTCCCCCCCCCCAAATTCCCCTCACCCGAACAAAGTGGCCAAGTGGATGCCCGGCCGGCCCGCCTGACTAAAAAATACCCCCAATGTGGTTTGGGACCGATCCGTCGGGACGGGGGCGGAACACGGGGGGGTCATCCCCCGGTCCGGGGGTCGGGGATCGCTAGGGCGGGGCTGGGGGTCAAGTCGGGGCTCCATGTTTTGGTCGGGTTTGGGTCGGTTGGACTGGTCTGTTCGGGGCCCTAAGCCAAGGGGTGAGGCGGGGGTCCAGAGTAAGGGAGGCGGGTGTTGCCCTCGGAGGTACGGCTCCTCCACTAGTTGCCGAGGAGGAGGAGTCGGGCTGGAGGACGGGCGCATCGTCGCTTACTATAAACGTCACGGGGACCGTTGAACTCGCATAGCCCCGGCCCATTTGGGCCCGGGGACTCCAAGCGTTGGGGTGGGGCGAGGCCTCCCTAGGACCTCCACCGTGGCCCCCGAGGGGCCCCACCCGCTTTTTCCCCCCCGGCCCCGTCGGGCCCCCCGGGTGGCCGCCCCCCCCCGCCCCCATTGCTGGGGGGGCGTTCGGCAGGTGAGGGTCCTGGGGGGGTAGAGGGTGGTTAACAGTTAAGGGTTGAGGGTTAGTGTTAGAGGGGGGGGTTAGTGGGGGTTGTGTTAGAAGCTTGAGGGTTAGGGGGTTTGGTGTAAGCAGTGCGATACACACATAACACACACAGGGTATCCGTATTTATTTGTACACCTCCGCTCAAAAACCCAGAAGTCCCGGGTTCGATCCCCGGGGGAGCGGAATAGATGGGGTGTTTCCTTTTCACCCAGCCCCTTTTACCCAGCAGTGATGGTACCGGGTGTTGCCGGGGGGTTTTTGACCCGCCTCCCGGGGTGGTGGCTTCCCCCCCCAAAACATAAGGTAAAGATAAAAATGTTTAAAGGGGACGGGGCCCTAAGCGTTGCTGAGGCCCTGTAAAATACAATAAAATACCACCCCCTGCCTCACCTTTTGTGTTAGCTGCCACTGCTCCTGCGCGCGCCTCGCCGTTCTTCCGTCATGTGCCCCAGGCGCTGCCCGCGAGCTTGGGGTCTGTGCCGCGGTCCCCTTTTGGGGGGCAGGGTGGGGGCGGGCCCGGGGGGGTGAGACAATTAAGGTAGAAAAAAATTTAGTTACGCACAATCTTTTTTACCTTTTTAATCAATTCTTAATCAAATTTATTAATCAAAATTTTTCCAAAAATTGAAGTCGCTGGGAAAGTGGATAGTGTGACCGTATTCAGGAACATAACTTTTGCGTAAAATGAAGTCTCAAGTGTGCTTTTTTTTTTTAACCCCTTCACGCCCCAGATTTTGCCATACAAATTTTGTTTTTTTGAGCCATATTTACGAAAAGCAACTGAAATACCAAATTAGTTAGTGGACAAGGATATTAAACAGGTAATATAATAAAATAAAGCTTAATTTTTCTAAAAAAAAATTTTCTAATTTTACCCAAATTTTCAATGGAAAATTTCGCTCTGGGCCTAAAAGGGGTTTAAAAAGGTCTCCCCAATATACCACTACCACCACTACTACCACCACCCCCCCACTACACCCCCCCCCACCCCACCCCAACCCAGACTTACAGTCCCCTTCCTTCCTTCCTCACTCTCATCTCAAAAATTCCCCCCACTATCCTAGGAGTTTTTAATTAATTGGGTGAGGTTTGTAATTTGGGGTTAATAATTCCTTTTTTTCGAGCACTGTATAGTATAGTCGCCCCGATGTTTGAGTGGAATGACTTGAGTGTGGGGTGAGCGATGACCGTTGAATTTTAAAGTGACAGTTGATTTTTTCCTCTCTCTCTCTCTCTCTCTCCTCTTTCTCTCGTCTTCTCTCTTTCTCTCCCCTTCTTCTCTCTCCCTCTCTCTCTCTCTCTCTCTCCTCTCTCTCCATCTCTCTCCCTCTCTCTCTCTCTCCTCTCTCTTCTCTCTCTCTCCTTTCTCTCTCTCTTTCCTCTTTTTCTGTCTCTCTCTCTCCTCTCTCTCCCCCTCTCTTCCTCATCTTCTTCCTCCCCTTTTCCTCTCTCTTCTCTTCTCTTTTCTCTCCTCTCTCTCTCTCTCTCTCTCTCTCTCTCTCTTCCCCCTCTCTCTCTCTCTCTCTCCCCCTCTCCTTCCCCTCTCTCCTCTCTCTCTCTTCTCTCTCTCTCTCTCTCTCTCCCCTCTCTCTCTTCTCTCTCTCTCTCTCTTTTCCTCTTTTTTTTTTTTTTTTAAACATCCCTATAACTAAAGCCCAAGGTGCACCTGTCGTGTGCTACCTATCTTAAGGGCAATTTACACAATAAATATAAAGACCTAAAAACTAACATTATATACATTTATGCATCACTGAAGTGTTTTGTTGAGGCACTGTTGCTTTCACTAGTGTCACAGTATCACTAGCCTCAGCGGGGTGGGCTTCAACAGTCTCCACCGATTGGCCGCCAACTTTCCCACTGTATGTGTACATCTCCTGGTGTGAGGGACAGCGGCCGTGAAAATGTTCCACATCCTGGAGACGCGGCCCACAAAGGTGCGTTGGTGCTGGCTGGCACGGGAACGCGGCACCTCCACTGCATCACCACTGGTAAGCACCGTTCTCGTACTTCGTGTGGCGACTCTCGGAGGCTGTTTAAACCCCGGGTAGATTGGGGCACTCCCTGCATTCTGAGCCTTGTGGGAAAACCACAAGCGCCGGCAAAATCCCTGCGGTGTTCCAGTGGTCGAGAGGACTCAAAGGGTCGAACTGGGCTGGTTGGGGGGGGCTGGGGGGGTTGGGGGGCAATTTCCCCCAGGGCGGGAGGGCTCGCGCTGGACTGTCCAGCCTCCGGGGGTGGCGGGGGCTGCAAACACTCCAGGAGAGGGCGGCCGTACCCCTAAATAAGGGCCGTATCTGGGCCATAGAGCAAGAGGGTTCCCTCCCCCGTTTGGGGGAAACTGGCTCCCTTCGCAGGGCCCGAGACCCCGGAGGGCCTTTTTTTTCAATGTGTTTGATGGGGGCCGTCCCAAAACCCTTTTGGGCTCTCGGTTCCCACCTCCCCAAAATTTCCCAGAAAACCCCTTGGGCGGCTTCCTGGAGTGGGAAAAGGGGAAAGGGCCCCCAAAAAACCGAGCCTCCCTTCCACTGCTGGCCCGGCCCGCGGGGGAAACCCAGAAAACCCCCATTTTCCTGTGTCTTCTCCGGAGCAAATTACCTGCCAACGTGTACCCCACTCCTGAAAAACCCTCAGCTGCTGTTGACCTATCAGCAGCACGCCCACTGTCGGTTTGGGGGGTAGGGGGGAGAAGTCAGCATCAGCGTAAAAATCAGACTGCTGGGCAGCTGCTGGAGAAGACCCCCTCCAGTAGATGTTCCAAAAGGGCTGACCCCAGCACAGAGCCCCGTGGGACTGAGCTTTTTCCCCTGGCAGGGGGTTTTAGAGGCCCCGCCCGTTAAACGCGACCGGAGGGTTTTCCCTGCAGGGAGTCCCACCAGGGGCAACAGGAGGTTTCCCCGGATGCCTTTTTTCTCCGGGGGTTTTTCGAGGGGGCCTCCATGCCACACCCTGTCAAAAAAGGACCCGCTATGTCAAGGGGCCCCCACGACAGTTTCCCGGCCGTCACCCGGGCGTCCCCGGGCCCGTTTTTGGGTTAGAAGGGATCAGCAGGGCAGAGGTGGACCGTCCAGGTTGAACCCAAAAATGTTGGTCCGAGAGGAGGGAGTTTTTCGCTGAGGTGACGACAGAAATTAAACCCCTGCCCCGATCCTCCTCGAGCACTTTCCCCACCACAAAACAGCAAAGGGGATGGGCCTGTAGTTTTTGGGGGGTTTATCTGGGGGGGTCCTCTTGTAACCGGAAACCACTCGGCCTCCTTCCAAAGCTGAAGGGGGCCCGATGTTTTCCCCGCAGGCAAGGGAGTGAAGACTGGGGGGTTTAGGGGGGAAAAACAGCTCCCGGGGGGGCAAATGTTTTAACAATTTTCGGGCTGGGGCGTAAACTGGGGCCCCGGGGGGGCTTTTTTTTGGGGTCGAGCCCTCCCCGGGATGTGGGTGACCTGCGCCTGCGTCACCTCCACCTTGTGGACTGCCCCTTCCCCACTGCTGCTCCAGACGAGGCGGGGGCCCGGGTTGGGGGGCCCCCCCTTCATTTTGCAGAGAAGAGATTGGGCCCCAGCTTAGGCCCTTTTCCCCTTTCCCCGGGTGAAAAGCTGGGTGTTCCGTCCTGCTTGGTGAGGGGAGGAAAATTTAATTTTTTGGCGGTGATTAATGTTTTTCCCTTTAACCCCGGGCCCCCAAGTCTTTTTTCCCCGCCCGGGCCTGTATTTTGCGGCGGCCCAAAACCCCCTCCCCCTTTTTTATGGCCCCCTTTGCGGGCACCAAAATTTCCCCGCAGGCCCCCCGGTGCAGGTCCTTGTTGCGCGGAAATCGGGTTTTCCCCTTGAAGCGGGGCCACGCTGGGGTACTTTGGTCGGGCAAAACAAAAACGGCAACGGTAGCCCCAAACCCTGGTGTCCGTGGGCTTTTTTTGGGGGGTAGCCCCGGTGTGGCAAAATGGCGTCTCGGCAGGGCCCGGAGGGGGGGAATTAAGGGGTCGCGACATATTATCCCCCCATCAGCACAAAGTACCCCCGCCGGTGACCGGTCACGGCGCAAGGAGGCCCAGTCCGCCTTTCCCCCCAGACAGTACGGGGGGGGGCCTCGTCCCGAGCCACGCCTATATTATCTGTGTTAAGACAGCTGGGGGTCAGATCAATCAATCAATCATTGGGGGCATACGGGGGGGGGCGCTCGCCTCGCCCACCCTACAAAACGCCCCTCCCGGGGGTCACCACGCGCGAGTTCCCATGCAGGCCCCTTTTCCCCTCCCAAGCAGCCCCGACAAAAAACACAATTTGCCCACCACGCCTTGTGGGCCCCCCCTTTGGCCCCCTCCACGGGATTGTCTTTACAGATAAAACCCAGGGGAAGGATGGGTTTCAGGGTAGCGTCCACATGCCCTATAAGCCAATTTGGGCGCTGAGGGACTATGGGTAATAGGCCTCGATTCAGTCTCACGGTGAAATCGCTGATTTGACACGTATCATCCCGCGATCCCCCCATGATTTGCGAAGACACTTTTTCCCAAAAGGCTTTGATTCGTCTCTGCAAGTCCTTTTTAGTGCCTGTCTCAAAACCATAGAGAGACAGGGATCACAAGCGACTTAGATCGGGTCTTTGTCCTCCTGCACAGGTACCGAAAACGCCAAATACTCCCCTGAGCGAGTCCATAACCCGTGGCTATGCCAATCCGTCGTAAGTTTTCTTGACTGACCCGCCGTCATTATGGACTGCGCTCCCAAGGTATGAAAAATTTTTCCAAGATCTCAATGTCCTCCCCACACGCATGAACAGACTGTACTGTTTCACTATAAGTCCCCAAATACCTGGACCTTTGGTCTTGACCCAGGAACCTAAGCCCCAAAAGGCTGTGCCTCCTCGGGCACCCCTCGAGAGCCATCCCAGGGACCCCCAGCGACTCAGCAAGATTACTGCCTCATGGGCAAAAACAAGATCAGTGATTTTGGTTTTGGGCCGACGGAGCTCCCAATCACTTTGATCTAAACCTTGTCCAATACCCGTCCAACAAGCGTTGAAAAGTGATGGGGCAAGGACCACCCCTCCTCACTCCTGTTTCACGGAAAGAAGCTGGATACACCTGCCCCAACTTCACACACTCTCATCCCAGAATACAACCGTTACAAACCAATACCCTTTGCAGGAATCCCTCGAATCGCAAAAAGATCCCAGAGTGCTCACGATGCACTGATAAAACCCCTTTTTAGATAACATGGGCCCAAAGCATCCCCTGTCGAAACCACGTCGGCTTTCCCCCAGGACACGAAGCGCTAGGATAGGGTCTGTTTTTTGTTCCCGGGGCGTGAACCCAGACTGCTGGGGTCTCTGATTTTCCCAAAAGACTGGAAATTGTGCGAAATAGAGGGGAAAGCCCTTGCCTGGTACCTGACTTTTAATCCCGCGGAAATTTTTTCAGCCCTGACGGCCCCCTTTCCCTTTCCAGATAGGGAGACCCCCCTTTTCCAGTCAGGAGGAATGGTACCTGTTCCACACGGCAGTCAGGACGCATGCAACCCGTGGATCTGGCCTCACCCCCAGCTTTGAGGAGCTCCCATGATATTCAAACACCGCTGTTTTCCACCCTTCAACTTTCTACAGCCTCCGATTTCGTCAAGGGGGTGCAGTTCTCAAGGGAGGATGGGACCCACTGCCTGTAACCCAGTGTGTAAGCTGCTCAGTTTGGGGGGTCCCCGTAAAAATGCCCAAAGTACTCGCCCAACGAGCCATCTGCCCCTCCATGTCCGACACGAGGCGCCCCTTGCTGTTCGAAAAGCACTCCCCGAGAAGGGGACTTGGAACGGGCTTTTCAGGGTCGGTAGGCGGGGCGGGGGTCATTACGTTCAAATGACCCCCGACATCCTCAGCGAGACTCCTGAATACCCCCCTCCTTGTCTCTCCCCAGGGGGTTTTTTTAGTCCGGCGTGACAGAGCCCTGTGCTGGTCCCGGTTCCACCAGCCTGGCAGCGCGCTCTCCTCGATTTTCTCCAGCGTCTCCGCGAGACAAAACCCGCCTTGACCTGGGGCCTCCCCAATACACCCCTTTGGCAGCTGTAGAGTTTCACGTTTAAAGGTATCCCAAAGTTAAAAAGGATCCCCAGACACCGAGCACTCAAACCGTTTGAGACTGCCACCGATACTCATGAGCACATGTAAAAGCCCTTCGTTTCTCAAGATGAAACACAGTATGGTTACCTCTTGAGATTTTTCTGGATTTGACATGAAGCTTAATATAGCACAACATCTGTGATCTTTCCAAAAATCAGCATCCGGAAAACCCCTGCAGTTCGGAGGATCGGGTGGTGGTGGTAGACTGCCCAATAACCTAGCGGGTGACAGCAAGAGTGTCCCCTGGAGGTCAGAGAGACAGGGTCCAGTGTCCCCCCCGTCGTGTTAGGAAGGTCACGTGGCCCGTGAACCCTCACGTGAGAGGTCTCATAGGCAGCGTTCCAGGGGGTTGGTTGAGGTCGCCCACCACCAAGACGGCCTGCGCGGTGCCCAAATCAGGTCGTCCAGGGCCCCAGTGAGGTACTGGAGCGAGGGGATTCCTGACGTGGCGGTGATACATGGCGCACCAGGATGGCTGATCGATCACCCCACACTCCCCAAGAACTCACCCCCATATGGGGAGCGGGACCACATCGGGGTTCTGGGCTTCACTCCTTCCTTAAGCAGACAGCCACACCGCCACCCGCTCAGAGGGGGCCCTCCTGTTCCATTGGGTGTAGCCAGTATCTTGCCGAACGTGGGCTAAACCTCGTTGTTGGGGCCAGTCTCCGCGCCACAACTACTCAGCATATGTCTAGAAAAACAGTTTGGGTCAGGTCTCCGATGTTCGTTGGGAGACCACGGACTTTGGGCGGAGAAAATTTTTTAAGTATGGTTGGACCTGGCCGTACCATGATAGGGGGAAAGCGTCGGGGCCTGGTTTCCGGGGTGATAAATTTTAAAAGGGGGCCCGGGCTGAGGTTCGATGGGGGGGGGGGGATCCACTGCCGGCCCGGGTCCGGGCTATGACCCCAGGCCCCAAGCGGCGACAGGGGTGGCTGGGCTGTGGTGGGTGCGGGGGCGGGTTTTTGCTGAGGTGGTAGTGGGGGGAGGGGGGCTGCCGAATACCTTCCCTCCTCAAGAATTTGCCTGAGACCGCTCCTGGCCTGGTCGGCGTTTCGGGGTAGCGGCCACAGCTGTGTGCCCTTTACTTGCGCAGTAATTGCACATTTTTTCGGGGGCTTGTCCCCGGGTGGTTGGCCCCCTTGGTGGCTCCTGGGTCCCTGTCCTCGCTCACTTCTCGCGACCCCACTTCCTTTTTTTTCCCCTTTTTTTTTTTTTACCACGGGAGGGGGGGGTCCCCGGGGGGCGGAGGGGGGGGGGTTCGCGCGGGGCTAGTACCCGGTCCTGCCGGGGCACCAGTACGCGCCCTGGCGGCGCGGGTTGCGTCAGGTCCCCTTTGTGAGGTGGTGGTCGCAGTGGAGACGTTGTAGTAGGGGCGCAGGGGGGGGTCGGTCACTGCTGTTGGGGGGGGCAAGGTGGAGGGTCAGGGGCGGGGTCAGTCCTCTGTTGGGGGGGAGCGTGGGGGGGTGGGTGGGGGGTCATCGCTGCTGTACGGGGGGGGCACGGGGGTGGGGGTTATCTTCAAGGAGGGGGGGATGGCGTCAGGCCCTTCCGTGAACCTTTTGCTTCCTTTGGGCTCCCAGAACTCCCACCACTTCCTCCAGGACCGATCCTTAGCAGACTTCCTCCCAGTGCTCGTCAATGGTTTCTGAGAAAACATTGTCAGCTTGGGAAAAAGTTTTTATTTCTGCCCGGGGCTGCTTGGAGGCTTTTAGTTTCAGCAAGTCTGATGCTAGGGAAACACCTCCCGTTTTGATTTCAGCTCCCATTTTTCCTCGATGGGCCTGATAAGGGGGTTTTTTCCGAGAAGCTTCCTCCGTGAGCTTTTCGGCGAGGGAATGAGCGTGCTCCTTCCAGGCCTTTCCGGTAATCCTCTCCTCACTTCTTGAGCGACAGTCGTAGCTTTGGGAGGGTGTGTCTGCCTCCCGCTAACAAGGGTCACGGGATTGCAGTTGGCCTGGGCAGTAGCTGCTCCGGGATCACCTTGTATACTGGTGTTCCGTTCAGACAACTAGGTGACATAGATTGAGGCGTTTTTGTCCTCACAGCAACGATATGTTTTTTAAAGGGAGCTTTACGCACACAGCACCCACTTTTGTGGATGGGACCGGGGAGGTCCCCCCTGGGGATAACGGGGGGTGCGGTGGTAGACATGGGGGAGGGAGGAGGGAGGTAGAGACGTGTGGCCAGACGTGGTCTCCCAGGAATTAAGGGGCAAAGAGGGTGGGTGAGTGACGACTTAAAACAGTATTTACACACGGCATTAAAAAACACTGGCCATTTTATAGTCATGCACTGTACTGCCACTTCACTTTACTTCCTTCACTTCCTGTCTCACTGTTTATGTCCGGGCTAGTAGAAGAGAGAAAACGATCGAAAAAAAAAATAATCGTTTTTTTTAGAGAGGCTTTTTTGGCAAAACCGGCGGGTGGAGGTCGGCAGGGGGCGGGCTGTGGGCCGCGACGAGGCAGCCTAGGTCACGGCTGCTGCGCGCTCACTTCACTCACTTTTACCTAATTTCAGGTCTTTCAAAAACCCTGATCCTATTTTTCTGTTTTCAAACACTTTCTATGACACTTGTTGTCCTACCTAGCACACTTGCACTGCAGCACCAACCACTGGACCACAGTAATTTGACCTTCAAACACGGAGCACCCACAGAACGTCTTGCCTCTCTCTCTCTCTCTCTCTCTCTCTCTCTCTCTCTCTCTCTCTCTCTCTCTCTCTCTCTCTCTCTCTCTCTCTCTCTCTCTCTCTCTCTCTCTTTACACATATAATATATAATCAAAGTCACGCACAATATCTGCCCACAAAATGAGCAAGTTACCCGTAAATGTTGTGTGTGGACGCCTGAGCATAAGCCCCTCCGACACCCCCGCTCTCACCGCGCTGATTGGTTCAAATTTTCCCTAGTCCCGAACAATAATAGACTTCGGCAATATGCTTCCGGGTCATAGCTCAGGAACATGGGAATAAGGTTCAGTTGCTTCACTTAACTGCCGGCACTAAGAAAGTTGCCCACCTTGATTCTCTTAAGAAAGTCTCCAAAGGCCTTGACTGTGAGGACCCTAACATCGTTCCTCCAGAGTCTCCCCTCCCTCCAAAACAGCCTCAACCAACTCCTTCTACTTCCACTTCTACTACTCCTTCACCAGCTCCTCAGCCCTCTGAACATCCTTATTTCCTTCGTAGTAGTGTGAGGTAACAATTTCAATTACTCTAGTTTCCATGTCCCATATGATGTATTTCCTGTCCACCGAGTCCATGAGGTTATGTCTCAATAATATTATTTTTTCGTACTCATATGTCTGTTTGGTACCATGCCAGTATCTTCCACAATTAATGTTTTCCACATTATTTTTACGAGTACGAATCCTTTCCCTGTGTCCTTCTCCTCCTTTCTATTCTCAGGTATATCTATATAGGTAGGTAGGTGCCCATTTATTTGTGTCCCCTCGGTTGATCCCATCTCCATTGTTTAGTTCCTTTTGTCGAGATGAGGACATCTTAGGTAGCGAGACCGAGCCTATGTAGGATATTATTATTATTATTATTATTATAAACCGTTGACCTAAGCTTCCCGCCATACCCAGCCAAGAATGCCTCATGGCAACTGAGAGAGGCCTAAGCTTCCCGCCATATCAAGGGTAACAGATATCAACGGCCTCGCACGGTGCCAGTCCAAGCGGCCGGCCCCAGCAGATCACCCGGAGCCACCTAGGCGTGTAGACGTATATCTCGGCCGTCCCCACGACGCGATACCAGTTATCCTTGTATTTAATAGACTACACAAGCAGTTTACAGTCTTTCATCACCCTGCTTAACACCTTACGGAGTTATCCCTCTCCTACACTGATCAAGGTTGTAGCCGAGACATATCTGCAGGTGAGATATAAATACTCAGCCAGGCAGTTCAACGCCAAACATATATTCAATAAGGACCCAAAGTAGGACTAATATGAATAAACTAGTATTATATATTGGTATGTAAGTCTATTCAATATATAAAATGTAATTTTAAGGTCATGGTGTCATGTATAATATGCAATAATATAATATGTAATATATGGTTAGCAATAACACAGAAGTATAATTTCACATACCGTGATTTCAAGTGCAAACAGTGTAAACAGTTAAAAGAAAGTGGGTATCTCAGTCACCCAGTGCGTGACATTGCCACAACGCTATGGCGGACGGGGGGGAGCGGTGGCTTCACCAGACATTGGTCCAAACAACACAGACCGCGCGGCTCAGGGCGTCTGTACCCATACTACTTCCATGGGTGTAACAATTCTATTACGGTTTTCGTTAGTCTTCGACCAATCTGAGACTAAACCCCCCTTAAAAAATTGAAATATCTGTCTAAAACCATGGTTAAGGGGGCATTCACACTGGCCAAATGGCAGCACTCTGTAGCGCCGGGAAGTCGGTGTTTAGTGGCTGAGTGCCGAGATTACGTTCACACACGCAATTCGTTCCAGGGAACAACTGTTGGTTTGTTGTTCCCGTGTCCCCGATATCAACAGTGTTTACAGTGTATATTCAACCATGAATCGTCATATTTTCCTTGATTTCATCAACTAAATCAAACCCCACGTCTAACCTAACATAATCTGGTTTAACCTAACAATCGTATCTGGCTGTACCGTAGGTAAAACCAAAAAAAATCGGTGTTATATGTATCGCCATTCCCATGGGAAATTGTGATTCAAAGTAAGGATGAAAAGATCTACACGACGATGTAAGTTAAATTTGTTAGTTTTTAGTGCCCAATACCGAAATTATACCAATAATTGGGGTGAGTGGGGAAAAGAGTGGTGCTGGCTTCGGCGTTTGTTTGAATTTGGCGCGCGAAAATTTTCGGCAACTCAGCAGATAGCTGAGTACCGATACCAATCGCTCGATACCAATCGAGCGGTGTAGGTTTTTCCGGCAAACATAGGCTGATATTTACTTCCCGGGGAGTAAACTCAGCCTATATTTGCCGATATCTGGTGTGAAACCCCCTTTAGTCATAGGTTAGCCTATGTCCATGTTTAAAAAATCGGCCGAATAACAAATAAGTTTTTCCTCTCCCAGCGTGTTCCGTCTGTGTGTCGTTGTGGGAGACAAACAGCGGCGGCGGCAGCGGCGCCTTGATGATATATTAGTGCCGCTTCAATGGTCTTTTTCATCGTCAAAGATGGAAGTTATGGACCATTTACTCGATTTGTTCGGATACAATGGACAGGTGCAATGATCTCGTCGCTAATTACGGTTATGATGGACGAGAACTACCGCTACCGCCGTTACCACTTACGTTTTCTATATTATTTTGCTCAGTATAATGTACCATTTCAACTTCCGTGTAACCTTCAAAACTTATATACATATTGTAGAAATGATATAGTTGTCTAATACGCATACAGACACATCCTTCCCTTCCTGAGGCCCCCCAATCCTTTAGGAGGTTAGGTTAAGTTTCGGTTAGGTTCATAATCTCGCCGGGGGGTCGAGGGGGCAGGAGCCCCACGTTAGGAGGTTATATTTGGTTTGGTTAGGGCAATAATCCTCGCAGCAGGCAGCAGGGAGAGGCAAACGGACCACTCGGCGGCTGGCGGGCGGGCTGGCGAATGCGGGGCGAGGCGTGGCACACTTGTTTTCATACAACTCCGTCACTTCTCTGGTTTCTGAGACGCTGACCATTATTTTATGGCCAAGTTTTAGTTTTTTTTTTATGATGGAGATACATTGTTATCAATAGAAACCTTGGATTTGGGGATACAAATTAAAAGAAAAATATTTTATTTGGTTTCCGGAAAATAAAGATACCTCTATCTGAAAAAGCACCATTTTTTTAGGCAAGGAAAAACTAGTCAGTGTCAGAAAATTACCGCGCAGTCTTCGTCCATTTTTACCCTAATTACTGCTATAAACGCCTGCAGGTATCCGGTGCACTCCATCCCAACCTGATGACCTGTTACGGTGACAACACAGGTGAGGGCGAGGGTGTAAGGCGGTTCCCGAGGACGGCCAGGCAGTGACAGCAACCCCCTGTGTGTATGTGTGTGTGTGTGTTTTATGTGTGTGCGTGTGTTTGTTATGTGTATGTGTGTTTGTTATGTGTGTGTGTCTGTCGCCGGTAAACGTTCCATATCTCATGCTTACCAGTGTGTAAGGCGGCGCCCCTCGGCACATACATTGATCGTGATCATCATTGTCCTTTGGCAAGACGTCGAATCCCTCCTTCTCTTTGTCCCGGTGTGACGGTATAGAAGATCCGCCGTGACGGTTGGTTCAGGCTGAGTTGTCATAGTTTTGCTCACTTGAACGATAGAGAATATACTTTCATTCTGCATTTCATATTCTCTATTCTCACACTACTTTACACACAACTGTTTCTACTCATTTATTACTTCTAATTGGCTTATGTTCCTTTTCTTTTTCATCCTCACATACTCTCCACCCGTCTCCCCTCCCTCATTTTCTCCCTATCTTTTTTATCTCCCCCTCCCTCCTCTTTCTTCTCCCCTTCTTTCTTGGGGCTATTCATTGAGATTTCGGTTAAACTGCATAAACACTGCTCCAAACATACCTGAATGACTTTACAGCAGCATATTGTACACCTTCTCTACTTCATATCTGCAAAGATTCCAGTGTGCGGTTAGGTCATTTTATATCACACTGCTTCTACAAAAGCTGAGGTGCATGGAAGATTATAAGTCCAAAGGCAAAGGCTCGGAGATTAATACGCCAGGTTAGGCTAGGTTAGGTTTATTTTATTTAGATCTTTCCCTAGATTATGCCACTTTGTTTTTCGGAACATAAATGTGTTTTTTTATTCATTTAAAAAAAATTAGTCTCCGCCACCCAGAAACCACTTCCCAACCAGGTCCCCGAATTTGTTGGATAGAGGAGAACATTTTAAGTTAATTGGGTTGGAGTTGTTATTGTGTAGTTTTACCGAAATTTCTGAACGGTATGTATGATGTGTTAAAGAAACACTGACCTATCTCTAGGTTTTACTAAACACTAAATCTGTAGTACACAGCTGTAACCAAACATACAGCACGACAGAATAATACAAAACAGAAAACATACCTATATCAACCCTATATATAGAGAAGGGTTGATATAGTTGGTTGATATGGTTGGTCAGGTGCCCTCGAGGACCCTGAAGACCTGTGGGATACCTTCAAACGTGAAACTATACAGACTGCCAAGGAGTGTTTTGGGGAGTAAATCTGCAATGCGTGGTTTTGTCTCACGAAGACGCTGGAGAAAGTCGAGGAGAGTCGCGCTGCCAGGCTGGCTGGGAATCAGGACCAGCACAGGGCTCTGTCACGCCGGAATAGAACCCTCCTGGGGAAAGACAAGGAGAGCTATTTTAGGAGCCTCGTTGATGATGTCGAGGGCCATTTGAACACTAATTACCTCCAATTCGCCTACCGAGCCCTGAAGAAGCTCCGTTCCAAGTTTCCATCTCGTCCAGCGAGTGCTATTCGACTTTTTAAAAGCACGGGAAGTATTAGGAGGGAGGGTGTAGGCAGGTCTTCATCTGGTGACACCGCTAGGCGGGTAGAAGTAGGTCCTCACACAGCAGCTAGTCTTTGCCACAGCAGGACAGCATCTTGACACAGCACCCTCTATACCCTAGTCTTGGTGCCCGAGATGATGGGCTCTTCGCTGTGCTACAATCGCCTATTACTTACAAACATCATCTGTAAACATAGATAAACGAGGTGGTGTGTGTAGGTGGGGAGGGTAAGGGTAAGGTAAGGGGTTGGGATTGTAGAAATGAAGAAAGTTAGGGACATCATCTTTTAGTGAAAATAGGGGAGAGATGATTGTGTGATAGAGAATAAAGGAAAATAGGAAAGGAAAGAAAGCATCATATGGCAGGGGATGAGGGAAGGACGGGACTGTAATGTATTTTAGGGAGTAAAGGAGTGGATGACTTTAAATTACGGGTAACTAAGAAGATAATGACGAAGGTGATATTCAGTCATAGTAAAGGGAGTTAAAAAACACATCACTACAAAACACACACACACACACACACACACACACACACACACACACACACATACACACACGCACACTTTTGTGGTTTTTAGGGAACTCCGTAGTGTAGGGGTTAGCACGCTCGGCTCACAACCGAGAAGTCCCGGGTTCGATCCTCGGGCGGAGAGAAGACAGACGGGTGGTCTTTCTTAAATCCTGAGCCCCTGTCCACCCAGCAGTGAATGGGTACCGGGTGTTAGCCGGGGGTTTGTGACCCGCCTCCAGGGTTGGTGGCTTCGGCCAACACTAAGAACTAAGGATGAATGCTAAAAAATGTTGATATGGAAACGGGGCCATACGAGCGTCGCTCTGGCCCTGTATAAATACAACTACAACTAGATGAATACACACACACAATCACCCACACACACATACACACACACACGTACGCGAGTCATATCCCCATTACCAATCATCCATTCGTAACCAGGCTCAAAAGGAAAAGACTAACAAAACTAAATGCAATAAACCTCCACCAGGCCTCAACCACCTCATTCTTACCTGGAAATAGGTACACACAGTTATTTTGTTCGTAGCTGTAGTAATAGTCTGTCCCGAAGTTCGTACAATCCTTAATGGAGATTAACCATGTGTTGTATGGTGTCCTGCTGCACTCGTAGTAATTTGTGCAAAGCTCAATCGTGCTCTGAGAAAAAATTGTATTTCATCAGATTATCATATTATCCCCTTTGTATGGTTGTGTGTTGGTTAGAGACTTAACACTACTAGTATAAAGTGTTGGTATTTATGAAAAGTACAGATTGGGTACTCTAATGTGCTTTGTAGAATGTTTGCTGTTACATAAAACAAGTGTGTTTATTTCGTCACATCTCTCTCTCTCTCTCTCTCTCTCTCTCTCTCTCTCTCTCTCTCTCTCTCTCTCTCTCTCTCTCTCTCCTCTCTCTCTCTCTCTCTCTCTCTCCTCTCTCTCCTCTCTCTCTCTCTCTCTCTCTCTCTCTCTTCTCTCTCTCTCTCTCTCTCTCTCTCTCACTCTCCTCTCTCTCTCTCTCTCTCTCTCTCTCTCTCTCTCTTCTTCCCATGCAGCCTGCATGGGGGAGCGTCCTTTGTCTATTTTGTACCCTTAATTATATATGTATTATGTATAATGTGTACATTATTCACAATAAACGTTTTGATATGATGATCTCTCTCTCTCTCTCTCCTCTCTCTCTCTCTCTCTCTCTCTCTCTCTCTTCTCTCTCTCTCTCTCTCTCTCTCTCTCTCTCTCTCTCTCTCTCTCTCTCCTCTCTCTCTCTCTCTCTCTCTCTCTCTCTCTCTCTCTCTCTCTCTCTCTCTCTCTCTCTCTCTCTCTCTCTCTCTCTCTCTCTCCTCTCTCTCTCTCTCTCTTCTCTCTCTCTCTTTATCTCTCTCCCTTTTTTACGTTGGACACGTTGGATTCATCACAGAGATCGTAGGTATTGCAGTGAATCGCCTTGATCCAGTCATCGTCAGGGATCGGCTTCTCAGTGGAGCACTTGAGAACGTTGGGGGTGTTCGTGGTAATGATGGGAGGGGGAGTAGGAGGATCCACCGTGGTAGCATTGCATTCTGACGGGGAGAATAATTTTCCTTTAGACATTTTAATTAACATTCACATCCTATTTCATTAGGATAATAATGCTTTATCCCCCCTCTTTATCTATCTCTTACCTGTGGGCTTCTCTATACACCTCTCCTGGTCCTTGTCGTACACAATGGTGAGAGTCGCGCACAGTATTGAGGTCGAGATGAAGACAGTGCCGATGCTACAACCCGTGCATATATTAATCTCCACCGGGTCTGGTTGACAGTATTCCTTCCTCTCACAAAACTCCTCGTGGAAGGTACAGGTGACGGTTTTGGCTGTAGCTGTAGGTGTGGATATAGGTGTTAACTGTAGGTGTTAACTGTAGGTGTTAAAAGTAGGTGTGGGTGTAGGTGCTAATTGTAGGTGTTAACTGTAGGTGTGGGTGTAGGTGTTAACTGTAGGTGTGGGTGTAGGTGTTAACTGTAGGTGTGTGTGTAGGTGTTAACTGTAGGTGTAGGTGTAGGTGTTAACTGTAGGTGTGAGTGTAGGTGTTAACTGTAGGTGTGGATGTAGGTGTTAACTGTGAGTGTAGGTGAAACTGTGGGTGTGGGTGAAGGTGAAACTGTAGGTGAAGGTGAAACTGTGGGTGTGGGTGAAGGTGAAACTGTGGGTGTAGGTGAAACTGTGGGTGTTGGTGAAGGTGAAACTGTGGGTGTAGGTGAAACTGTGGGTGTGGGTGAAGGTGAATCTGTGGGTGTAGGTGAAGCTGAGTGTAGGTTAAACTGTGGGTGTATGTGAAAATATAAGTGTGGGTGAAGATGAAACTGTGGGTGTAGGTGAAACTGTGGGTGTAGGTGAAAGTGTGAATGTGGGTGAAGGTGAAACTGTGGGTGTAGGTGAAACTGTGGGTGTAGGTGAAACTGTGGGTGTTAGTGAAACTGGTTGTGGGTGAAACTGGGGGTATGGGTGAATCTTTGGGCGTGGGTGAAAGTGAAACTGGGCGTATGTGAAACTGTGGGTGTGTGTGTAGGTGAATCTGGGTGTAGGTGCTAACTGTAGGTGTTGAGGGTAGTGTAGGTGTGGCTGTAGGTGCATGTACTATGTGTTTATATATTTTGCTTTTTTTTTGACGAAGTGGGTGGCCAGAGACGTCCTTTGCTTCATTATATCACTATGTCCTTTACGGTGCAGCCTTCTCTTACTTGGGGAGCGGGGCCCGGCTGCGAGACTCACAGCTACGGTCGCCGCCACCAACGCCCCCGCAGTAGCAATGTCGACCCAGCGCCGCGACATCTGAAAGAACCCAAAGCTGTTCACCTGGGAAGGAAGGCCACACACAAATAATGACACGCCCCACCGCTCCGCCTGATGTGCCGTGCCGCTGGTGTGCACGGGAGTGACGCCAGTCCCGTTGCTGCGCTATATATATATATATATAGTGTATAAATCATACATGAAGGAAGGACAACATGAAGTGACCTCCGCGCCAAGTTTGTGACTGGCCCCTCGTTGGTATTGGCGCAGGAGTGGTCGAGGGAGTGGCTGCAATAATAATGGATTACGCGGCGACTTTGCAGCGACATATTAGTCAACTATTTTTCTATAGGAAGCTGCACCTGTTTTTATTTGTTTCATATATTTATATCTTCTCATAATGAAATATGTATATCTGCAGCATCCCAGCGTGATGGGTCTTAGGGTCCGCCAAGGTCGTTAATAAGGGGCAGCGAAGAGGGAGGAAGTACCGTGAGGGAGCGGATGCGCCTTTGCTTTGGCGTGTGTAACAAGACTTGGCATTCCACTCATGAAAAATAGCGGCTGGCAATGGTCTGGCCACGAGGTATTTACGTGACCTGAGACTTGAAACCCACCCAAGTTTGTCCCTTGGCCAGGTGAGTGACCCTCTGCACCCAAACACGGCGGCGCCCTCACGGTATCTGGGAGAGACAAACGGTTCGGGCGGTGAGGGCCATAGGGGGAGGGGGTGGGAGGGGTCGTGCCCAATCCCTGTGTGAGGGAGGAACAGGGCGGGGGGAGGGGTCGTGCCCACTCCTGTGTGAGAGAGGGACAGGGTAGGGGGGGGGTCGTGCCCACTCCCTATGTGAGGGAGGGACAAGGCGGGATGGGGAGGGGTGGGGTCGTGCCCACTCCCCTGTGTGAGGGAGGGACAGGGCGGGAAGGGGTTTAAGTTTAAGCTTAAATATTTTATTTAGCCATTCATGATACAATAATATAGATATACAAAACATAGAAAAAACTGGCCGGGCCTTGTGAGAGTTAACTCTCTTAAGGGCACTTTATAGATTTTACTCGATATATATGCTTACATATTTTTAGACAAACGAAATTATACTCAAATAATCATTTAAGGACACATGATTTGTGGATTTATATTACCCTAAATAAACAAATACATACACCCGAACACATATACCGGATATATCATGTAAATGCATCTTTAAACATATAAATATGCACTACACTTATACCTATCCTGTTCACACAGACAGACTATTTTGTACAGTACTCACAAACACAAAAATGTATACACTACACACATACCCTACACACACTGTAATATGATAAACACATACACACACCCTTATACACAACATATACAAGTTTGCATATCATGTTACATAATGCATATTTAAAGATTATATAATTTAAGTAGCTTATCTTGTCAATACAATGAACAGTAATACTGAACTTCCAATGTTAATACTTGTGCAATAGGTAAGATTTTGGGGAATAACTAGATATTGTTGGTTTATTTTGTATATCAAGTGGTATTTGATTCCAGACTTTCACACCATGGTATCTGATCAATGTTTGTGATTGTTTTGAATTCAAAAGTGGTATTTCTAAGAGATTTGATTTTCGTAAATTATACCTATCGTTTGTATGGTAGTTAAACGATCCTGCATTACTATAGTTGTGTATTGACTTATATACGAAGATTCCACTACTGTATATATTAACATCATCCAGTTTTAGTAGTCCATGGTTCTTAAGCAAGTCATTAGTGTGAGCATATTTACCTCTGTATGTAATTGTTCTTACAACCTTCTTTTGTGCTCCTGTTATCCGATACAACTTTGTCTTGCCTGCCGCTCCCCTACCGTGTGACAGTAGGAAAGGAAAGGAAGGAAAGGAATAAGTGAATAGTATATCTGTTTTAGGGCTTTAGTGTTGAAGTAATTACGGGTGAGGTAAAGAATGCCACAATGTTTGTTTATTTTATTATATATGTTTTGTATATGATTGCTCCATGATAGCTGTCTGTCAACCACAATACCAATAAACTTGATGCTCTTCTCTTCTTTTATTATAGTATTTCCGATTTTTACGGGCTCTAAGTTATGAGGAATATTTTTATTTCTGTGAAAGATTAAATACTGGGTTTTATTAATGTTTAATGTTAGTTTGTTAGAGTTTATCCAATTATTAGTATTATATAGTTCAATAATTACACTGTGTTTCAGGAGACGTAGATATTGGTGGCTGGCATATAGAGTGCTATCATCAGCGAATAAAATGAACTTAAAAAGTGTACTAGTATTGACTATATAATTAATATATAAGATAAAGAGTAATAATAAGACAATTTGATTTGTGTTCGTTAAACTTTACATATTGTGTACATATTGTGTGGGGGAGGAAGAGGTGTCGTGCCCACTCCATGTGTGAGAGGGACATGGCGGGGGGTTTCGTGCCCACTCCCTGTGCGAGTGAGGGACAGGGCGGGAGTGGGAACCTCCCTCCCTCCTTCTCTACCTCCCTCCCTCCCCTTTCCTTCCACTTAGTTTCCTCTCGTATTCATCCATCTCTCTCTCTCTCTCTCTCTCTCTCTCTGACTCTCTCTCTCTTTCTCTATCGCTGGTCTCCCTCACTCATCGCTCTCTTCATTCTCTCTTCAGGTCGATAGAGTGTTAGGTCCTCCTGCCCCCCCCCCCCCCCCCTTCTCATGCCTTCTGATCACCCCCCTCCCTACCATGCCGTGCAGTCATGTCCAGTGGTCGGGTTTTCAGCACCGGGCACTTCAGGCTGTCCGTGTTAACAAAGGCAAGTGTGTGCGTGTGCGTGTGTGTGCGTGCGTGTTTTGCGTGTGTGCGTTTGTATGTGTGTGTGTGTGTGTGTGTGTGTGTGTGTATGTGTGTGTGTGTGTGTGTGTGTGTGTGTGTGTGTGCTGTGTGTGTGTGTGTGTGTGTGTGTGTGTATGTGTGTGTGCTTATTTCCATGTTTGCAGGATACGTTTAGAACACGTGTTTTTGTCGATGACTTGTGTGTGTGTGTGTGTATGTGTGTGTGCCTATTTCCATGTTTGCAGGCTACGTTTAGAACACGTGGTTTTGTCGATGACTTGTGTGTGTGTTTGTGTGTGTGTGTGTCATGACGAAAACATAAGATCGAAGGGGTTTTGTTAACTTGTTGAGAGTTATTTTGGGGCAGAAAAAATAATATATAGTTGGGATGCTTGTCATGTTATGGTAAACCGTTGACAAGGCTGATTTGTTATTGTTAGTTCGTATGTGAGTCGTGGAAATTAATACGTTTAATTTTCAATCGTGTATCTGATTTTACAAACACGTGTTCCAGGTGGTTGTTATTTAGCTTAATCACATGACATCTTTATGTCTTGTAGGAATGTTGGGTATTTCCTGTGTCTCAAAAGCCGTGTCAGTGTCTTTAAAAGGACCAAAAAACACGCCAAGACGATTCCAATATCATTAGAGTCTTGGTAAATATGAGACTTCCGCTGTTGAGTGTTGACATGAATTTTGAGGCTCCGGTGGTATGTATGAGACATTCCACGTCTCGCCCTCCACAGTGCAACGACATAATTATCATTATTATCATTATAAACCTCAATCATTATTATCATAATCATTATTGAATAAGTCCCTCCTCATCTATTCATCCATCCAGGCAAACCACACGACCCTCACTCACTCACTCACTATGGATACAAACTCTCCCATATTCTTCACCCAGATGGTTCCACTGCTGTCTCATCTATTTATAAAGCTGAATTCTTCGCTCAAACCTTTTTCTGAAAATTCCACTCTGGTTGATAAAAGAGGCTTGTTCCTCCTTCTCATCCGCCCTCTGAATATATTATGCCTGTTATTAAAATCCTTTTTAATGGGGGATCCTTCTGTCTTTGTCTATCTACTTCCACCTTACCTTCTTGCCGGAAGTTTGCTCACATCCAACCTGTGCCTAAGAAGAGTGACCGTTATACTCCTTCAAACTACCGTCCTATAGCTTTGACTTCCTGCCTTTCTAAAGTTTTTGAATATATACTTAATAAGAAGGTTCTTAAGCATCTATCTGCTCACAATCTTTTATCTGATCGTCAGTACGGTTTCCGTAAAACGCGATCTACTGGCGATCTTCTAGCTTTCCTAA
>JACEEZ010001355.1:67500-78851 GCA_016584305.1 Chionoecetes opilio
GCGGATTCCTTTAACTGGATGCCAGTAGCCCCAACTCTGATCGCTACTGACTGTGGCATCCAACCATAGGCTACTACTATTTATCCACTACTTACTCTCCTCTCTCCGTCATCTACACTAATATGCCGCTCTCCACTACAGTGGCCTGGTAGTTCAGTCCATCTAAATCGATGGTTGTGGGGGCGGAGTATCTAGTACCCCTGAGACATAGGAGGGCAGACCTGAGCAGGGAGAAGGAGTGACGGCACCTCATCCAGGCGACAACGTGGCTCCTTGGCTGGTGCTTCTTTTCTGCCATTACATCTGCTAGTCTTGAATAGAAGCACTTGGCCTTGGGGCCCATCCCGCCTGACGTAGTGAAGACCAGGGGTGTGAAGCTGCCGTGGTCGACATTTCGAATCCTATCTCCATAACTCCTGATTTTTTCCCGTTCATTCTTTTGGTGAGCAGCTTCCAGTGGGATCCTCTGGTAGCAGGTGGCCATTGGATCGAAGATTCTGATGTCCATGAACGCTCACTGTCCTCTGGTCCAGAAACCACGAGCACTTACGTCCACTCGGGCCTCGTTAGTGGTGTTGGCCGTCCTGTACTGCACGTGTTCGCCATTCAGGGGAGGAGAGTTGGTTCGCTGGTGATTTCGCGGCATACCTCCATGAGCATGCTAGCCGTCAAATCTCTCACCTCATCGTGTCTGATGCACACGAATCCCCCCTTTTTACATGTCATTGTATGGTCGACGTTGTTTGGATCTCCACATACACAGGTTTTGGGAAGCCCCTCCACTGGCCACTACTACTACTACTACTACTACTACTACTACTACTACTACTACTACTACTACTACTACTACTACTACTACTACTACTACTATCTTCATCTTAATTATCATTTTACCTAAATATCAATTTATATTCTCTCTTTGTTTCTTCCTTATTTGTCAATGCAGCAATTTGCTCTAGCCTTAATCTCTTTTATAGTGTCTTACAAGGTGATTTTTTTTTTTTTTTTTCTCATAACTCAGTCTCATCTCCTCTCATCTTCTCTAGACATCTCATTCTTTCGTTCTCTCTCTCTCAGTCTCTTTCTCTCTTTCTCATCTGTTAGTCTATCTTATGTCCTCTCTCTCCTCTCTCTTCTTCTCCTCTCTCTCTCATATCTCTCTCTCTCCTCTCTTCGTCTCTCTCTCCTCTTACTCTCTTCCTCTCCTCTCTCTATCTCTCTCATCTCTCTCTCTTCTTCTCCTCTCTCTCATCTCTTCTCTCTCTCCTCTCTCTCTCTCCTCCTTTTCTCTCTCAGATCCATTTTTTTTTCTTTATTTCTCATATCTCTCTCTATCGCGTTAATCTACTACTCTCGCTCTCTCTCTCGTCTCTCTCTCTCTCTCTCTCTTCTACATCTCTGATTCTCCTGCTCTCTCTCGTTAACTCTCTCTCCCCTCTCTCATCTCTCCTTCTTCTCTCTCTTCTATCTCTGCTCTCTCTCAAATCTCATCTTCTCGCTCTCTCTCTCTCCTCTCTACTCTCTCATCTCTCTCGTCTCTCTCTCTCTCGCTCTCTCTCCTACTCTCTCTCTTTCTCTCTCTCTCTCTCCTCTCTCTCTCTCTCTCTCATCCTCTCTCTCTCTCTCTCTCATCTCTCTCTCTCTCTCTCTCTCTCTCTCTCTCTCTCCTCTCTCTCTCTCATCTCTCTCTCTCTTCTCTCTCTCTCTCTCGCCTCTATCATGTCTTCTCTCGATCTCGTCTCTCTCTCTCTCATCTCTCTCTTCTCATCCTCTCTCTCTCTCTCTCTCTCTCTCTTAATTAGTTCGTCATTTTTCAGTTGGATACAATTTCCTTCCACTTTGCCTCCGTGAATCTCCTTTGCTCAACACATGGCGCAATGTTTTATTTCCTTATTGTATCTCCTTTCCTTCCCTCTTCCTCTTTTCCTCCCATCTCTTTTTCCTCCTTCCCATCCTACCCCATCGACCCTCTCCCTACTTATTTATCCTCCTCCTTCTCCTCCTCCTCTTCCTCCAAAACTATCAAGGAACTTAAATTACTCTACACAAATGCCAGAAGAATTATTTTAAAGCGTATCGAATTATTAGCATACGTTGTTGCCGAAACGCCAGAAAATTCAGTACACTGAGAGTTGCTCAACACAAAATAAAATTTATTACTGAAATACCTTCCAGGCTAAAGACATTCCTAAATTGTCGCACGCAAAACAGGGGGGGTCATTCTTTACATTAAAGAAAATTTGCAAGCAATCGAAATCGATAAAGTAAACAACGATCATTATGACTCAGTCTACGCAAAAATTAAGCTAAACGGTAAATTGCTAACTATTGGGACAATATATCGTCCTCCCAAATCTAATGCGGAAGTAGATTGCCTCCTGTATGACGAGATAAAGTCAGTTGTGAACAATAATAACGATACAATTATTTGTGGAGATTTTAACCTACCTCGTATAAACTGGAATAATAATTCTGCTGATAGAGAAGGTATGCGATTGCTTGATATGGTGAACGAAGTATATTTAAATCATGTGGTCCGTGAGCCTACAAGGGATAATAGTATCCTAGATTTAGTTTTCACTACCGACATTGATCTGATTGATTACTGTGATATAGGTGAACATTTGGCAAACAGTGATCACAGGCTAATCAGATGCGGCATAAATTGCAATGTAGACATCACAGAAAATTGGTTACTAGTCCCAAATTATAATAAAGCAGATTTCACGAAGATCAGCAGGGTACTAAGCGAAATTGAATGGATTGACCTACTAAATGGTAATAACGCCGAAACCATGTGTAATGTATTCACAAATAAACTCCAATCGGTGGTAGAAAAACATGTTCCCATGGTAAGAAGCCGGAGATGGCTACGAGTTGTGTGTTGGTCCCCATGGCTCCGGTACCAGAAATACCAACAGTTCTCTGCTTCTGAACTTCGCAAGGTCCAGAAGGTTGAGAATTGCAGGTTCTTGGTATCAGAGACCAGAGCTGCACCGTGGACATGGTATAGTAATGCCGGAGGGGTAGCTAAGGAGATCGACCACATCCTCGTTAGTACTCATTGGAGGATCCTCCAGAACTGCAGGGTTTACCGGAGTGCTGAGTTCTTTGGAACAGATCACAGACTTGTTGTTGCTACACTTAAGCTTCATGTCAAGTCCAGAAGAATCTCAAGAGGTAACCATACTGTGTTTCATCTTGAGAAACTAAAGGACTTGACATGTGCTCATGAGTATGCTGTGGCAGTCTCAAATCGGTTTGATGTGCTCGGTGCTCTCGGGGATCCTGTAGAACTGTGGGATACCTCCAAACGTGAAACTCTACAGGCTGCCAAGGAGTGTATTGGGGAGCGTCCGAGGTCAAGGCGTGGTTTTGTCTCGACGGAGACGCTGGAGAAAATCGAGGAGAGTCGCGCTGCCAGGCTGGCTGGGAACCGGGACCAGCACAGGCTCTGTCACGCCGGACTAGAACCCCTGAGGAGAGACAAGGAGAGGTATGTCAGGAGTCTCGCTGATGGATGTCGAGGGTCATTTGAACGCTAATGACCTCCGACCCGCCTACCGAGCCCTGAAGAAGCTCCGTTCCAAGTCTCCTTCTCGGGCGAGTGCTATTCGAACAGCAGATGAGCGCCTCGTGTCGGACATGGGTGGGCAGATGGCTCGTTGGGCTGAGTACTTTGGGCAGTTGTTCACGGTGGACCCTCCAACTGAGCAGCTTCACACCACTGGGTTACAGGCAGTGGATGCCGATCCTCCCATTGACGAAACCGCACCCTCTCTTGACGAAGTCAGAGAGGCTGTAGCAAAGTTGAATGGTGGAAAGGCAGCTGGTGTTTGTAATATCAGTGCGGAGCTCCTCAAAGCTGGGGGTGAGGCCATGATCCGCGGGTTGCATGCTGTCCTGACTGCCGTGTGTCAATCAGGTACCATTCCACCTGACTGGAAAAGGGGACTGGTCGTCCCTATCTGGAAAGGGAAAGGGGACCGTCAGGACTGCAACAATTACCGCGGTATTACACTGCTCAGCGTACCAGGCAAGGTGCTTGCCCATCTATTGCTGACACGAATTCGCAGTCATCTAGTGAAGCATCAGAGACCTCAGCAGTCTGGGTTCACGCCTGGTAAGTCAACAACGGACCGTATCCTAGCGCTTCGTGTCCTGGTGGAACGCCGACGTGAGTTTCGACAGGGGATGCTTGCAGCCTATGTTGATCTCAAGAAGGCGTTTGACTCAGTGCATCGTGAGTCACTCTGGGATCTTCTGCGACTTCGAGGGATTCCTGCATGGACTATTGGTTTGATAACTGGTCTGTATTCTGGGACTGAGAGTGCTGTGAAGTGTGGGGCAGGTGTATCCAGCTTCTTTCCTGTGAATACAGGAGTGAGGCAAGGGTGCGTCCTTGCCCCATCACTTTTCAACGCTTGTATGGACTGGGTATTGGACAAGGTTGTAGATCAAAGTGATTGTGGAGCATCCGTCGGCAACACCAAGATCACTGATCTTGTTTTTGCTGATGATGCAGTAATCTTTGCTGAGTCGCTGGAGGTCCTGGTGATGGCTCTCGAGGCGCTGCACGAGGAGGCAAAGCCTTTGGGACTTGAGGTCTCCTGGCTCAAGACCAAGGTCCAGGTATTTGGAGACTTACTAGATGAAGCAGTACAGTCTGTTCATGCGTGTGGCGAGGACATTGAGATCTTGGAAAGTTTTACATACCTTGGTAGCTCAGTCCATAATGACGGCGGGTCACGTCAAGAAGTCTTACGGCGGATTGGCATAGCCACCGGTGTTATGGACTCGCTCAGCGGAGTATTTGGCGTTGTCGGTACCTGTGCAGGAGGACAAAGATCCAGATCTTCAAGTCGCTTGTGATCCCTGTCTTACTCTATGGTTGTGAGACATGGACACTAAATAGTGACATGAAGAGACGAATCAATGCCTTTGGTAATAAGTGTCTTCGCAGAATCATGGGGTATCGCTGGGATGATTACGTGTCAAATCAGCGATTGCACCGTGAGACTGAATCGAGGCTTATTACCTGCATAGTCCGTCAGCGCCAACTTCGGCTATATGGGCATGTGGCACGCTACCCTGAAACCGATCCTTCCCATCGGGTTGTATCTGTAAGAGACAATCCGGCGTGGAGGATGCCAAGGGAGCGCTCACAAGGCTCGTGGCTGGGGCAAGTTGATGTTTCTTGTCGAGAGCTGCTTGGTATGGGAAAGGAGCTTGCATGGGAACTCGCGCGTGGTGACCCCCGGGAGTGGCGTCGTAGGGTGGGCGAGACGACGCGCCCCCCGGCGTATGCCCCCAATGATTGATTGATTGATGGTAAGAAAACGTTTGAATAACATAAACAGACCCAGTTGGATGAATAATGAGATCCAACAATGTACTGTCTCCAATTACTTCTCTCTCTCCCATGTATCCAATTACTCTCTCTCTCGTATATGTCTCCTAATTCCTCTCTCGTATTTCCTCTTCGCACCCGCCTACCAATATTCTTTGAACTGGTCCGACTAGTCAGCTGTATGTCAGGTCTCAAGTCCCTAAGGAATATGTCTCTAATTTACTCTCCAATTACTCTCTCTCTCTCTCTTAGCACCTTAAACTTAAATCCCTTTGTACTACAGCGACACGCCACCTGTGTCTCTGATATTTTTCATATTGTACCGGCTTGACCAAAAGTGGTTTTGGTAGCCACCAGACGGCGAGGAGTCAGTGAGGAGTTGACCTTAGAACAGACCAGTCATATATCGTGTCTGTACTCATTGTACGTCCTTGTGTACTCAGCTTGTGTACGCTAGACTAAGACTGTGAATAATATACCAGAACTGGAGTTGTGTGTATTTCCTGTCCCAACAATGTAAGAATATTGAACAAGCAATTACAAGGTCTTGAGTCAATTCACGGCACCAAGAACAATACAGAACTACAAACGGTAAGAAGTGTGCAAAGAAATAAGGTACATCAGATGGTGGCAGCGATGTACACGTAATACCACGCCTTATAGTACCCGTTCTGTGCCTGTGCGACGCTTACCCGCGAACACTTATCCGCGTGCTCGTCGCTCCTCGTGACTCGTCTCACTAGCCTCGCGACCTCAACTCACTCTCCGTCACTACCTCACTCCTGCCGCGCGGTTCCTGTCATACATCTTGGCTCTCTGTTCCTGTCTCCCGCTGTTCCTGTCCATATTGCTGCACCGTTCCTGTCTCCCGCTGTTCCTGTCCATATTGCTGCACTGTTCCTGGCTCCAGCGGTTCCTGTCCATCTCATCGCCTCGTTCCTGACACCGCCTTCACCTCCATCACCTCGTTCCTGTCGCCACGTCAGGCGTTGTTGCATTCAGTTAGTTCTCCACACCAACGTGTCTCCTGTGTCTCCTGCTTGTCTGTCGCGCCCGCGGCTCCTCCAGCGTCTCTCCTCCGGCGTGAGTGTGAGGGACTACCTTCTGCGTGCACTGCAAGATCTTCATTGGTAACGTACACAGACATACACTAGCTTACAGACTTCCATTTTATTTTACGATTTTGAGTATCAAACTAAAACGTACTGCATTTTTTTTTGTGTTTTTTTTTTTTTGTGTAATTTTTTTCTGTCTTTTATGAGGAGTGCTTTATCCCCGTCCCATACTCGTTCTGGAAAGTTTTTCTGTTTTATTACGTCCTCTCTTCCTGTAACCATGCCTTCTGACCAGACCCAAGACCCTCAACAGACGCCCCCCATGGTGCCTCCTGCTGCCCCTGTCGCCCCCCATGCTCCTCTTACTCCTGACCCCCCTGCCTTCCCTGCTCCCCCTGCCCCCCCTAAGGCATTCCCTACCACTGATTCTATTCCCCTTTGGTCTGGCAATGATCCCTCCTACTCAGTGTTCACTTTTATCAGACGAGTTACGGATGCTGTGTCACAGTCCTCCCTCACCAGTCAGGAAAAGGTCACCTTCATGCGTGCATGCATGAATTGTGATACTCATACTCCTGCTGGTGCTGCCCTTGAAGACGATTTTTATTCGTCATGTAATGATTTTTCCTCTTTCTGTGACCATTTGATCAAAGAGTTTGCCTGTTCTGATAATGACCCATGTCTAGCTAGTCTTGGTAACCTGACAGAACTCATTCGCTCAAATTCAGGGTCTCTTTCTCCCCGTGATGCTGCTGGTTTGTCAGGTCGGTTCCGTACGGAGCTTGATCATTCTCTCACTCACTCCCAGTGGCTCAATGCTGCCGCTGCAATGCCCAAAGATCATATTCTTAATCTCCTGTCATATGTCCTTTACACGAACCTCCTCACGCCTCAAGCTGCTCAGTTCACCAGAGACATCCAGTTTCTTCCTTCATCTACCATTCATGACCTAAAGGTGTCTGTAGAGGCTAAATTGCGCTCTCAGTCTTATGCTGCAGCTGCTCATGTCTCTGCTCCGGCTCCCTCCAGGCCCCGCGCACCTTTTCAACAAGTGCGATCCTCCCAACCTCCTCCCCCTCCTCCCCTTCCACTTCCTACTCGGGCGGCCAAACCCCTCACTTGCTATACTTGCAACAAGCCTGGTCACCATTTCAGGGATTGTCGCGCCCGTCCCCAGTCAGTTCAGTCTCAGTCTAACTCTCGTGAGTCTCCACGTGATCAATGGTGCTATTACCATAAGAAGGCCTCTCATCCCGCCGACACCTGTCTTTTCCTAAAAGCACAGCGCGAACGGCGTGGTAGGAATTTTCAGTGAAGGGCACGGACTTCCCTTCGTGCCCCAGGCGTTCAGACTCGCCTTCCCGTGTTGTCAGTCACACGCGTTCCTCCTCTCCTCGCATATGGTCCTCACAGGGTCCCGTTATTTCTCCCTCTCTCAAGGTAATCCCTTCGCTCGTGAATGTCACTTCCTCTGACAAGCTCAAAGGACTAATAAAGTCTAAAAAGCGTGGGTATGAAGAAAAAATTGCAAAGGAATCCAAATCAAACCCGAAAAGGTTCTTTCAATACGTTCGAAGTAAGAAAAACGTCAAAACAAGTATTGGGCCACTGAAAGATAATAATAATATTTTTGTAAATGATAATTAGAGTATGGCGTTCGTACTCAATGAATACTTTAATGCGGTATTTATTAAAGAAGACGAAACTCCATTACCAGAACCAGTAAACATGTATGCGGGACTCGAAAGAGATAGACTGGTAATAGGAGAGATAACAGTAGACAAAATATCAAAGTATTTGCTGAAACTTGACCCAGCAAAATCCGTGGGGGGTGGACGAAATCTCGCCGCGACTACTTCGCGAATGTCACAGTCAACTTTCGCTCCCATTAAAGATTATTTTCAAAAAATCGCTAATGGACAAAAATGTTCCTAGTATGTGGAAATTAGCTAATGTTACACCGATATTCAAGAAAGGGAGTATGAGCCTCGCAAGTAATTATCGCCCAATTAGTCTAACGTCCGTGATTGTTAAACTATTTGAGAAAATAAGTCGGGATAAAATAGTGTCTTTTCTCGATGAAAATAACTCAATACTAAACTCCCAGCATAGATTTCGAAATAAGAGATCCTGCTTAACAAACATACTGGATTTTTTTAATGTCATTTATTCAAACTGGGACGCTAAAATTCCCTCGGATGTAATATACCTTGATTTTCAGAAAGCCTTCGATACAGTTCCCCATAAGCGACTGTTGACCAAGCTAAGGGCACATGGCTTGGAGAGCATTATGTTCATGATTGGCGATTGGCTTTCAAATCGTAAACAACGGGTAGTAATAAATGGCGAGGCATCTGATTGGTTAGATGTTACTAGTGGGTTGCCTCAGGGCTCGGTCTTGGGTCCTACTCTTTTTCTGATATATATCAACGATCTAGACTGCGGACTTTTATCTAAAATATCGAAATTTGCAGATGACACCAAATTAGGCGGTAAAGCATATACTAGAGAAAGCTGCGAACTCATACAAAGTGATCTCGACAAACTATCAGATTGGAGTGATAAATGGCTATTAAAATTCAATTCCGATAAATGTAAAGTAATGCATATAGGCAAAGATAACCTCAAATATAACTATCAAATGCAAAATAAATCATTAACTGAAGTACAGCAGGAAAAGGATTTAGGTGTCATCATCAGTAAAGATCTGAAAACCAGCCGCATTGCCTAGCTGCCAGTAAATAGGCATATATGATGTTGGGCTTTATTAAACGTAACTTTGAACATAAAACTCCGAAAGTAATGACACAATTATACACGTCCTTGGTTAGGCCGCACTTGGAACATGCCGTTCAATTCTGGTCGCCCTGTTTCGTAAAAGATCAAGCCAAATTGGAATCAGTGCAAAGAAGAGCAACCAAACAAATTCCATCTCTGCGAATTCATCTTATGAAGAGAGACTGCGGAAACTTAATATGTTTTCCTTAAAGGATCGTAGAATCCGTGGGGACTTGATAGAAACCTTTAAGATCCTAAAAGGTTTTGATGTCATTAATCAAGAGAACCTATTCGAGCTTTCAACTCAAGTGACAACAAGAAATAATGGTTTAAAACTAAGCGGTCAACGTTGCATCACCGATCTCCGTTAAAATTATTTCAATGTTAGAGTCGTTGATCGATGGAACAAGTTACCAGCAAATGTTGTCGGAGCCAGCACAATAACTACATTCAAAAACAGACTTGACGCGCACTGTAAAGTAAATGGGTATTGATAGTGCGAATTCGTATCTAGTCCCCCGTATCGATTAGTTGTAGTGGTAGTGGTAGTTGTAGTTAGTATTTTTCATATCCTATCATTCTGCACTATGAAACTTCCATGTTCCTATCCTCTTTAGAGACATGGTATCATTTTCCAACTGTTTTCTTACAAATAGTTGATAGTTAGTAGTATGTAGTTCAGCAGATACCCTCGCTATGGACCAATAGGTCTCCTGGTGTCTGTTATTCCTATGTAATCCTATGTAAAATCCTCCTCCAGTCACTGCTCAACCAGCTCACCAGCTGCTAAACTTGTATAAGGATGTCAAGCTAAACTGTTTGCTAAAGCAGGGGTTCTAAAACTGGTTGTTGCAACCCTTCCAGGGGTCGCAAGATGCTTCTGGGGGTTCGCAAGAAGATTTATAGAATGTGTACAATGTATCAGAAACACAATTTGATTTTCATAATATAATCATAATTATATATATATATATATATACATATATATATATATATATATATATATATATATATATATATATATATATATAGATATATATATATATATATATATATATATATATATATATATATATGTATATATATATATATATATATATATATATATATACATATATATATAATATATATATATATATATATATAATATATATTATACATATAAATATAGTATACTATTATATATATTATATATATATTATATATTATATATATATATATATATATATATATATATATATATATATATATATATATATATATATATATATTATATATATATTATAATATATTATATATATATATATATATATATATATTATATATATATATATATATATATATATATATATATATATATATATATATATATATATAATTTACCAAATAAGACAACATATAATGACTATGCTTACTAGGGCCTTGAATAAGTTATAATAAAAAATTACAGCAAGAATGTTGAATATCATTGCACTCATTACGGTATTCTTCATGCACTTAGGAGAGAGAGAGAGAGAGAGAGAGAGAGAGAGAGAGGAGAGAGAGAAGAGAGAGAGAGAGAGAGAGAGAGAGAGAGAGAGAGAGGAGTAGAGAGAGAGAGAGAGAGAGAGAGAGGAGAGAGAGGAGAGAGAGAGAGAGAGAGAGAGAGAGAGAGAGAGAGAGAGAGAGAGAGAGAGAGAAGAGAGAGAGGAGAGAGGAGAGAGAGAGAGAGAGAGATAGGAAAGTAATTTATCTTTTTTTTCCTCAGATACTAGATTTCTAATATTTGGCAAGGTAAATATTATTGACAGTGCACCAAAACCCCAGAAAATTATTAAGAACAACATCTATATGGTACAACGAAGGGGTGGGAAACGGCGCCCTAAAACGTCCAGACACACTCAAACCACAGCCGCAGGAGGGCAGAAGAGGCGAGTCCAAGCTTCAATCAACGGTGACAAAGAAAACACAGGAAACACACACTCCACACAACCAAAAAAGCGACACCATACAACATCACACCAAACCGAAACGCTAGCAACACCAACTAATGTGCAACACCACAAAAATACAAATATTACTAAAACTCAGCACAATGCGAATGTGTTGGTTGACACACCAACTAAAAACAGTGGGGATGTGCTGGTTGATACACCAGTAAATATCAGAGATCCTAGACTTAATCTAAT
>JACEEZ010001356.1:0-27461 GCA_016584305.1 Chionoecetes opilio
ACACCCCCACACACACACACACACACACACACACACACACACACACACACACACACACACACACACATGTATCATCAAGCAATATACGATACTCTTCTTCATTTAAATCAGTGTTCTTCAACCTTTTTTGATGTCGTCAAGTCGTGATTCCGTAAAAGCTGTCCACCTCAATTTTTTTTAAATCTCTAAACTCTCACGGCTTTTGACATTGTAAATCTACGTATTTCATTCTACAAAATATATAGGTAGGAAAAGGCAGCTTCACTCATCTTAAATTTAAAAGTTTACCTATTCTTCTGTATATTAATTAACACATGCAGTCTAAAACCATAAATATACAAGACAAAAATAAACATACCTAAAGAATTCCAGAGCAAATGCATTTTTCTTCATGAAACTAAATTAAGATTGCACCTAATATTCGTTATATTTAGTAATCCAGAAAACAAAGCCTTTTCCTACAAGTCTAAAAAAATCAGTGGCCTGGCTGCTGTTGCAATTTGTCTGCCATCAGCTTAAATCGAGGCATCAGGGTTGAATAACACTGATTTAAATCCTTCTATAATTATTACCCACTATTATTATTGCTATCATGATGTGTAGTAGTTGTAGTTAGCGTGTCGTTGCAGGTGACGTGGGTGCTGCCAGATGCCACAAAGGTGAGGTTCACGGACTGAGCCACGGGTTTAGTTATAACATGTTGATGCATTACTCTCCGGTATCTTTATTATATCTATGAATACCTATGACTATCTATGTACCGCTCGTATTGTTTTCTATACGTACCTTTTTGTACATAAGGCCGTACCTTTTTTATATAAATTTGTCTATTGTTAGCCATAAAATTACGAAAAAGAAACTTAATAAACCAAATTAGTTAATGGACGATTATGCTAAACAGGTCACATCTATAAAATATTACTTATATTCACTAAGACTCGTCTAATGGTACCCAAAGTACAATGAAAATAACGTTCTGGGTCTCAAGGGGTTAACGTCAGATATTCCCACATTGTCTTATGACAGCGGTGGGCAACCTGCGGCTTGCAAGAGACCTGTGCGCCTCCGGCCACCTACTGAAAAATGTCCAAATTATCCTTAAAAAAATTAAGAGATAGAATACTGGCCTTGATAGCTGCAGTACAATAGTGTATGTGACCTAGGTCCTGGGTCTCTAGGAAAATATTGGGATGAATTATTGTTCTTATTAACTTGTACTTGCTCGTAATTTCCATTCATAACACTGGACAACAACATGTTTGCTACTGGAGATGTGTAAAGTGATTTAGACTAATTTGGGTACGCTGATTTCAAAAATCATAACCGTTTTGCTGTATCACGTCAGGATTTTGAGTTACAGAAATACTCCCATTGCCTAGAAGTCAGGATTTCAATGAAATTTACAAAAATTCATTTATTCATTTATTTCATCATGAATGCTTCAATTCCATATGTCTTTAACATGCCTATTTCGTAAGAGGTGGTAGGCTGCAGACTGCACTCTGAAGGTCGCTGTCTGTAGCTAGATTTGTATAGCGTATTGATTGCGGGGTGATGTGGTTGGTTGCGCGTGGTCTAGTTTGTGGCCTTGTGAGCCGTTGGCTGCGCGCAGAACAAAGTCACGCGCTCTTGAGAAACGACTTTCTTTAACACAAACTAGACCACGCGCAACCAACCACATCAACGCCGCAATCAATACGCTATACAAAATCTAGCTACAGACAGCGACCTTTAGAGTGCAGTCTGCAGCCTACCACCTCTTACGTAACTACGATATAACGTACTTATATAACTACTAATTTTGTTTCTTTCTTTCTTTCAGTTAAACATGAGTAGACGTTCCTGTACCAATCATCCAGACAAACTTCTGTTATGTCTGTGGTCGGTATACCAAAAAAGATCAACAGCGAAGTGTATCTACGGCAGTGAAAATGAAGGCCGCCTACTTTCACTACTTCGGGTGTAAGGTGGGGGACCAAGGAAGAGAGCTGGGCACCACACATCTGCTGCACAAGCTGCCACTCAGCTTGACTCAGGGGTTGGTGGGCAAGCGCGCGAGCATGTCCATTTGCGGTGCCCATGATATGGCGTGAGCCGCAGGAATCATCATGATGATTGTTATTTCTGCTGCACAAAGCATCGCCGGCTTCAACAGGAAGAATAAAGGCCACATCAAGTACGCTGACTGCGTCTCTGCTCGTAAACTGTGCCTCATGATGACGAGAACCCCGTTCCAACATGTCCAGCTGATCAGAACATAACTGTAAGCAGTGGCGAAGAGGATGGTGATGAACCTTTTGAACCCGGACACTCAAGAACAAGAAACCACACCTTCGAACCAGGGAGAGTTAAATGATCTTGTAAGAGATCTCTCGCGTCAAAGGCGAAGGCAGAGCTGCTTGGATCAAGGCTGCAGCAGTGGAATCTACTTGAACCTAACACCAAGATATCCTTGTTCAGAGCACGTCACAGCGACATGGCTCAGTTCTTTGAGATGGAAGACACGATGACATTCTGCAGTGACATCAACGGTCTGTTGAAAGAACTTGGGTGTGATCACGATCCTGCAGACTGGCGCCTCTTCATCGACTCGGGGAAGAACAGCTTGAAGGCTGTTTTGCTCCACAATGGCAACAAGAAACCATCAATCCACTGGCTCACGCGTTCGGCATGAAAGAGACCTATGAGGACTATGCGGCAGCTGCTTATTCCATCAAGTACAATGACTTCAACTGGCACATCTGCGGAGACTTGAAAGTGGTGGGCGCTGTTGTTAGGGCTGCAGTCAGGCTACACGAAATACATGTGCTTCCTTTGTCTCTGGGATAGCAGAGACGACAAGAATCACTGGACGAAGAATGATTGGAAAGAGCGGACGGAGCATGTACCTGTCGATACAACGTGAAGCATGTCGCCCTTGTCGACCCAGCCAAGATTTTCCTTCCACCACTCCACATAAAGCTCGGCTTGATGAAGAATTTTGTACGGGCAATGGATCTGAATGGGCGTGGGTTTTTATACCTGAAGGAGAAGTTTGGCAACACCTTGTCGGAGGCTAGATCAAGGCTGGTGTCTTTGTTGGACCGCAAATCCGAGAGGTAATGAAGGACGAAACTTTTCCGACAACTCTAAACCCCAAAGAGCTGGCAGCGTGGAGGAGCTTCAAAGCTGTGACGGACAACTTCTTGGGGAACGAGCGCGCGGACAACTATGAAGAAATAGTGCAGCAGCTGCTGGAGTCCTTCAGGAAACTTGGCTCCAGGATGTCCCTGAAGATCCATTTCCTACACCAGCACCTGAACTTCTTCCCTGACAACTTGGGAGCTGTCTCGGACGAGCACGGCGAGCGATTCCACCAAGAGATTTCACTCATGGAGACGCGTTACCAAGGGCGGCACAACCCGAACATGATGGGCGACTTCTGCTGGTTCCTGCATCGTGAAACTGACACAGAGCAGCACAAACGCAAAGCCAAATGCCTAAAGCATTTTTAATTACATTCTAGTAGAGTTTTTCTGTAATTTCTATAATTTTGAAGCATTCATGATGAAATAAATGAATAAATGAATTTTGTAAATTTCATTGAAATCCTGACTCTAGGCAATGGGGAGTATTTCTGTAACTCAAAATCCTGACGTGATACAGCAAAACGGTTATGATTTTTGAAATCAGCGTACCCAAATTAGTCTAAATCACTTTACACATCTCCAGTAATAATTTTTTTTTGAAATTTGTTGTCCAGTGTAATGTGCACTGTGGCTCCATCAGCACTGCTGCCCTGCCAAGCTTGAAGAAACTGGCTACTCTCAAATTCTGGGTGGCCGACCTCTGTCTTTTGAGGTCAGACGGTCGATGATACACTTCCAACTCTATTTGTCGGCGTTCATCATTTAAATTTGCGGCATGAGTTTTACGCCCCGGATGCTCTTGGTGACAGACATCCACAATTTACGGCTGAGGGCAGTAGCGGCGCCAAGGGGGGGCTTGGGGGGGCTTGAGCAGCCCCAATAATGAGCCAAGCATCCCCTCAGCCCCCCCAATATTGCTGGCTTATCCAGGATATTTAAGACACTCAACAGTAGATTTACGGTAAGTATTTCAGGGTCCTTTCTGGAGGCGAAAGTGAGCACACTATGGAGTTTTATTAGTTTATTATCACAAAATACTCCATTATATACAGGTATGGTATAACAGCACACCGCTTTAAGTGAATGTAAATAACCACAGCGATACACCGTTCTGGTAGCACCACACACACACGAGCACAGCCCTGATGCTGATGCTGGTTCAAGCTAGTCTGAGAGCGGCGCATTGCCGACGCAGGGGCGTGGTGCAGTGCGGGAGCCCTCGTGACTAATGACGTCACTGGGTGACTAAAGGCACGAGATATTTACTAGACCTACCACTTTATTTCATGCTAATAAACATCTGCTCTTTATACAATTCTTAATTCCCTACCTAATGCACGCTAACAGACTGTTGTGTTTTGTGTTGTTTTTAGGATGTGTTTGTACTGTGTGGAGTTGTGCCGAATCATCTACTGAAGACCTAAAAGACCCAAAGACCTGAGCCAGCTTCCAGATAGTGGTCCCACCTGTCCAGACTTGAAGAGATACCCAGCCACAGAATACAGTGGCCAGTCAAGGTCATTCAACAGGAACTGGCGTGATCATCACTCGTGGCTGGAGTATTCTACGACCCTAGATGCTGCATTCTGCTTTGCATGTCGTCACTTCAGTCCTGTACACTTCAGCAAAACTGAGAAGTCCTTCACCCATGACGGCTTTCGAAACTGGAAGAAGGCAACCACATCACTGAAGTCCCATGATAGCTCAGCAGGACACAAGTTTTCTATGCAAGCTTGGGCAGAGTTTAAGATGCAGAAAACAACATGTTCAAGGATCCTACATGCTCTTGATGCCAGCCATGCGAAAACTATAAAGGAAAACAGACATTACATCAGAGCAGTAATAGACGCACTGCTCTACACAGCCTGCCAAAATGTGGCCCAGAGAGGTCACAGGGAAGGCACTGATTCTGACAACAGAGGTAACTTCCTGGAATTGCTGGACGTGATTTCCAGGTATGATGACATTGTCAAAAAGAAACTGAGTGGTCCTGGCAATGCCAAATACACGCACCACGATATCCAAAATGAACTGCTCGCCATCATAGCTTCAATGATCAGAAAGGACATCAGCAACGAGGTCCTGACAGCAGAGCATGTTGCCCTAATGGTGGATGAGACCAAGGACGTCAGCAAACAAGAACAGCTGTCCATTGTGGTGAGGTATCTCCACCAACAGAGCCTTCATGAGGAGTTCCTTGACTTCACAGCAGCCGAGGGTCTGGATGCAGACTCACTGCTCAACAAGATCTTGGAGACCCTGGCCAAATGTGGTATTGACCACAACGCCTGCATTGGCCAGTGCTACGATGGAGCTGCAGTCATGTCAGGGCACATCAGTGGTGTACAGGAGAGGTTCAGGAGAGAGGTACCACAGGCTGTGTATGTCCACTGTTATGCTCACAGGCTCAACCTCGTGCTGGTTGATTGTGTACACAATATCCAGGCTGCAGCAGAGTTTTTTGTGGCTATACAGAGCTTGTACAAGTTCTTCTCTACATCAGTAGTACATGAAGAATTTCTAAAGGTGCACAAATAATTGGATCCCACAAGGCAGCACATAGAGTTGAAGCGACTGTCGGACACACGATGGGCCTGCCAACATGCTGCTTGTCTGGCAGTGAAAAAAACCCTACCTGCCATAGTGACAACCTTGAAACGTCTCATAGAGGGAGACAATGCGCACAGAGCCACTGAGGCAAAGGGCCTGTGTATCCTGCTAGATCAGCAGTTTGTGGCAAGTCTGATGGCCATGGAAAAACTGTTGCTGATGGATTGCCAGGTGGATTGCCTGCCATGGCTAACGACCACCACCTGCCCGGACGCAATACACACACCGCCACAACATCTTCCTTTCTCAATATTTGTATAGGAATCCAGCATTCCGTGCAACCTTTGTACTGTATATACCAATACAGGGAGTCACAGAAGGTGCAACCCATTCACTGGACAATAATGTATTAATGAGACAAGGTGCACTAAACATGACTCTATCACCTGATAGCTGACACAATAACAGTACATAGAAGTCAAGGGGTGAAGTCTTTGCCACAAGAGGTGAATGTATTTCAACACCTGCTCCAAATGGGGAGGCGGTGGCAGAGTGGTTAGCGTCTCCAAGTGGCGTTCTCGGTGACCCGAGTTCGATCCCGAGTGAGACCCATAAACCTACATAAAAATTTTCTGTACCGTCGATTGGCCTAAGAACACCCACATGCTGCCCATTAACTCTGCCTTGGATTGCGAGTGCATCGGAGGACACAGGGGGGCGGCATGAGCCTCTAATTACAGGCGTCACTATAAGAATCCTGCCTGCGCCACCACGGGCGAGGGCCAACCATCACAGCTCTCAAGTGTGCCTCCAGGGCCTACCATCCCAGCCTTAGAAGTCACTGCCTAACAGGCAATATAGGCATAAATGTAAAACAAAAAAATCAACCCCCGCCTTGTCTGAGGCAGTGCTGGCTCCTTACAGGCAAAGTGTTGACCACTCTGGTGCCACTCTGCCTTCCTTACGGCTGCCATCTTGGTGCCACTCTGCCTTCCTTACGGCTGCCATCTTGGTGCCATTCTGCCTTCCTTACGGCTGCCATCTTGGTGCCACTCTGCCTTCCTTACGGCTGCCATCTTGGTGCCACTCTGCCTTCCTTACGGCTGCCATCTTGGTGCCACTCTGTCTTCCTTACGGCTGCCATCTTGGTACCACTCTGCCTTCCTTACGGCTGCCATCTTGGTGCCACTCTGCCTTCCTTACGGCTGCCATCTTGGTGCCACTCTGCCTTCCTGACGGCCGCCATCTTGGTGCCACTCTGCCTTCCTGACGGCCGCCATCTTGGTGCCACTCTGCCTTCCTGACGGCCGCCATCTTGGTGCCACTCTGCCTTCCTGACGGCCGCCATCTTGGTGCCACTCTGCCTTCCTTACGGCTGCCATCTTGGTGCCACTCTGCCTTCCTGACGGCTGCCATCTTGGTGCCACTCTGCCTTCCTTACGGTTGCCATCTTGGTGCCACTCTGCCTTCCTGACAGCCGCCATCTTGGTGCCACTCTGCCTTCCTGACGGCTGCCATCTTGGTGCCACTCTGCCTTCCTGACGGCCGCCATCTTGGTACCACTCTGCCTTCCTTACGGCTGCCATCTTGGTGCCACTCTGCCTTCCTGACGGTCGCCATCTTGGTGCCACTCTGCCTTCCTGACGGCTGCCATCTTGGTGCCACTCTGCCTTCCTGCGGTTGCCATCTTGGTGCCACTCTGCCCTCCTGACGGCCGCCATCTTGGTGCCACTCTGCCTTCCTGACGTCTACCATCTTGGTGCCACTCTGCCTTCCTTACGGCTGCCATCTTGGTGCCACTCTGCCTTCCTGACGGCCGCCATCTTGGTGCCACTCTGCCTTCCTGATGGCTGCCATCTTGGTGCCACTCTGCCTTCCTGACGGCTGCCATCTTGGTGTCACTCTGCCTTCCTGACGGCTGCCATCTTGGTGCCACTCTGCCTTCCTGACGGCTGCCATCCTGGTGCCACTCTGCCTTCCTGACGGCTGCCATCTTGGTGCCACTCTGCCTTCCTGACGGCCGCCATCTTGGTGCCACTCTGCCTTCCTGACGGCTGCCATCTTGGTGCCACTCTGCCTTCCTGACGGCTGCCATCTTGGTGCCACTCTGCCTTCCTGACGGCTGCCATCTTGGTGGTGACAGGCGCTGCATACCACCAATGGATTCAGGACGAGGCTCCTAGACATGCTCCTTCAAGAACACATTATAAAATGCCGTTGGACTCATTATAAAATGCCGTTGAACGCATTATAAAATGCCGTTCTAAGCATTAAATAATGCCGTTGAAAGCATTAAATAATGCCGTTGAAAGCATTAAATAATGCCGTTGAAGCCTTTCTAAAATGCCGTTGAAGCATTATAAAATGTCGTTGAAGCATTATAAAATGTCGTTGAAGCATTATAAACTGCCGTTGAAACATTATAAAATGCCATTGAAGCATTATAAAATGTCGTTGAAGCATTATAAAATGTCGTTGAAGCATTATAAAATGTCGTTGTAGCATTATAAAATGTCGTTGAAGCATTATAAAATGTCGTTGAAGCATTATAAAATGCCGTTGAAGCATTATAAAATGTCTTTGAAGCATTATAAAATGTCGTTGAAGCATTATAAAATGCCGTTGAAGCATTATAAAATATCGTTGCAGCATTATAAAAGGCCGTTGAAGCATTATAAAATGCCGTTGAAGCATTATAAAATGCAGTTGAAGCACTATAAAATGCCGTTGAAGCATTATAAAATGTCTTTGAAGCATTATAAAATGTCGTTGCAGCATTATAAAATGCCGTTGAAGCATTATAAAATGCCGTTGAAGCATTATAAAATGCCGTTGAAGCATTATAAAATGTCTTTGAAGCATTATAAAATGTCGTTGCAGCATTATAAAATGTCTTTAAAGCATTATAAAATGTCTTTGAAGCATTATAAAATGTCGTTGCAGCATTATAAAATGCCGTTGAAGCATTATAAAAGGCCGTTGAAGCATTATAAAATGCCGTTGAAGCATTATAAAATGCCGTTGAAGCATTATAAAATGTCTTTGAAGCATTATAAAATGTCGTTGCAGCATTATAAAATGCCGTTGAAGCATTATAAAAGGCCGTTGAAGCATTATAAAATGCCGTTGAAGCATTATAAAATGCAGTTGAAGCACTATAAAATGCCGTTGAAGCATTATAAAATGTCGTTGCAGCATTATAAAATGTCGTTGCAGCATTATAAAATGCCGTTGAAGCATTATAAAATGCCGTTGAAGCATTATAAAATGTCGTTGAAGCATTAAAAAATGTCTTTGTATGATTATAAAATGCCGCTGAAGCATTATAAAATGTCGTTGAAGAATTATAAAATGTCTTTGAAGCATTATAAAATGCCGCCGAAGCATTATAAAATGTCTTTGAAGTATTATAAAATGTCGTTGAAGCATTATAAAATGCCGTTGAAGCACTATAAAATGTCGTTGAAGCATTATAAAAAGCCGTTGAAACATTATAAAATGCCGTTGAAGCATTATAAAATGCCGCGGAAGCATTATAAAATGTCGTTGAAGCATTATAAAATGCCGTTGAAGCATTATAAAATGCCGTTGATGCATTATAAAATGCCGTTGAAGCATTATAAAATGCCGTTGTAGCATTATAAAATGCCGCTGAAGCATTATAAAATGCCGTTGCAGCATTATAAAATGTCGTTGAAGCATTATAAAATGCCGTTGAAGCATTATAAAATGTCGTTGAAGCATTATAAAATGTCGTTGAAGCATTATAAAATGCCGCTGAAGCATTATAAAATGCCGCTGAAGCATTATAAAATGTCGTTGAAGCATTATAAAATGCCGTTGAAGCATTATAAAATGCCGTTGAAGCATTATAAAATGTCGTTGAAGCATTATAAAACTCCGTTGAAGCATTATAAAGGTCGTTGAAGCATTACAAAATGCCGCTGAAGCATTATAAAATGCCGTTGAAGCATTATAAAATGCCGCTGAAACATTATAAAATGTCGTTGAAGCATTATAAAATTCCGTTGAAGCATTATAAAATGTCGTTGAAGCATTATAAAATGCCGCTGAAGCATTATAAAATGCCGTTGAAGCATTATAAAATGCCAAACATTTGGTACATGGAGTATGCCCTTCATGCCCCGTGCACTTGATCAGCGTGGCCTGCGGTGCCACCAAGACCTTGTATCACACCCCACCCTGTGGCTTCTAGCCCAGGGCCGCTCAGGGACCCCGGGGCATTGCCAGACATACCCAGCAGGGCATTAGGGACCCCTGGGCATCCCAGGTCGACGAGGCCGGTGGTGAGGTATTAATGATGGCACAGTGCATGACAGGACGGGCCGTCTAGGTGCCCCCGGGGGACCTGTAACAAGCCAGGGACCTCGGGGGAGGACAGGGAGGGTTTTAACGGCCTGGGGAGGCAAGCTCCCGTATCTCCGACGCCCCGACGTGTTATTACCGTGAGACGTCAGTACTACATGGAGCTGCCCCGCCCGGCAGCCCGCAGCTCAGGGTGGCGGGATGAGTTGTCATGCCACCTCAGCCACCCATCGGAAACCAAGAACGTAATTGTCATAGTAATTTGGGTACCATTAGACAATTTTAGTGACTATAAGCAATATGTTATAGCTATGACCTGCCTAGAATCCTTGTCCACTAATTGATTTGGTATTTTCAGTTACTTTTCGTAATTTTATGGCTCGACAACATACAATTTTCATAACAAAGGGAAAATCTGGGTGTGAAGGGGTTAAGCATTTATCAGAGACAATTAAAACAGTCTACAGTTATCTTATACCTACCAAGTATTACAGTTTTGTATCAACAGTATCTGAGAATTCATTACAAATAAGGTGTTTACTTCAATGTCATACGCTGAATGTTGATGGAAAATCACCAAAATATTTTTCAATCTTTAATGAAAGCGTTGACAAACGTTTGAGGGTATGGATATGCCCGTGCCCCGATACCCATGTCCATACCCAGGGCTACCATGCTCCCGAGACAACCACCTGTTATGGGGTATGGCATTAGTCGTTAGAAATACCCCGCCGTTTCTACCTCTCCCGAAGTGACTCTCCCTTTCGGCATTTTCTGGGTGACGGGGGCGAGATGGAATTACTGGGGCGTCGTATTTCCCCAGTATGCCATCCCGGTTCTCCACCCCGAAGACCCGGCTGGAACCGCCTATTTGTATCCCGGTTCTTCGTCCGCCACCCCAGTTCGGTTCCGGATCTATGGTTTCATGGGTAGGGCCTCTGGTAGCGCCTTTAGGGCGGTACACAATATTCCCATAGTTGTAGTCAGAGCCCCCCGTGCCCCTGGAGTGGTCCAATTCCTGGGTGGGGCCATAGTGATGGGCTGAGGTGGAGTTTTGAGGGGTGGCGGGGGTGAGGTGGCGGAACTCCTTATCAATGTTATCTGCGGATCCGCTGTTGATTTCTTCGTGCAGTTTGAGGTGAGATTCGACTGGAAGAGATAGAGGAGAGGTGTGTGTGTGTGGTTGTGTGTGTGTGTGTGTGTGTGTGTTGTGTGTGTGTGTGTGTGTGTCTGTGTGTGTGTCTGTGTGTCTGTGTGTCTGTGTGTCTGTGTGTCTGTGTGTGTGCGTGTGCGCGTGTGTGCGTGTGTGCGTGTGTGCGTGTGTGCGTGCGTGCGTGCGTGCGTGCGTGCGTGCGTGCGTGCGTGCGTGTGTGCGTGTGTGCGTGTGTGCGTGTGTGCGTGTGTGCGTGTGCGTGTGTGCGTGTGTGCGTGTGTGCGTGTGTGCGTGTGTGCGTGCGTGCGTGCGTGCGTGTGTGCGTGCGTGCGTGCGTGCGTGCGTGCGTGCTTCGTGCGTGTGCGTGCGTGCGTGCGTGCGTGCGTGCGTGCGTGCGTGCGTGCGTGCGTGCGTGCGTGCGTGCGTGCGTGCGTGCGTGCGTGCGTGCGTGCGTGCGTGCGTGCGTGCGTGCGTGCGTGCGTGCGTGCGTGCGTGCGTGCGTGCGTGCGTGGTGGTGCTGCGTGCGTGCTTTGCGTGCGTGCGTGCGTGCGTGCGTGCGTGCGTGCGTGCGTGCGTGCGTGCGTGTAACGTCCCTGATCACATTCTTTCTAAGCAATAACTTTCCTTTTCTTTCATAAATCTTCCTTCTTGTAACTTGTCACGTCTTTTGCAGCATCTATACTTATTATAACTCTATGTTTTTCATCTCCCTGTGTTGTAGTAATGAAACACGTAGAAACCCATTTTCCACCTCTATAATACAGTTTCCTCTAACGTCCAGTTACACACATTCCATATTTCCTTATGAATATAATCCTTTAACAGCCTCTTCCCACTCCCGTATAAGGCCTGTGTGGTGGCTTTCGTTAACCTGTCAGACCTACGTTGCTTATTAATCACCATACCCTTATCGGCNGGGGCGCTGCATATGCCGTTCGCTGCCGCCGCGATAGTGTGTGGCCAAGCGTGGCACGATAGCAGCGCGTGGGCTCCGGGGAGAAGGGGCGGAGGTAAAACGTTCCCCACACTCCCAGGTCCAGCTGACTGGGTAGAGTTTGTCCCTTCAGTGTGACGCGAACCTGACGTGTTGAGACTCCATCTCTCGTGGCGGTGCAGCGAGTCGTCTCCAGGACATGGGGGTGTTTTTGAAGGGGCTCCAGCGGGAGGCGGAGTGGGTAACCCATCACTATTCCTGTGATTTTTGGTTGGGTGGGCTGTACTAGGTGTAGCTTCACAGGTTTGGAGTTGACGGATGTGAGGCTTAGAAGAGCAGCTAGAGTTTCTTCGTCCTTGGGGTGAAGTAAGAAATCGTTGTCTCTGCCGGGGCGGGCTGTGAAATTCAGCTCTGGATAGACATCCTCTATGGCGTCTATCAGGGTATAGGGAGTCTCGAATCCCTCTGTCTGAGGAACTCGTACCATTGGGGCTGTTGATTGAGGTAGAGCAGTCTGAGGGGCCAGTTGAGGGCGTGAGTTTGGTTTTGTGCGAAGTGGTTGTAGGGTCCGAGGCTGGGCTGTGTCGCCAGAGTTTCCCGAGCCAGGGGAGGTGGTGGGGATGTCGGAGGAGGTGGCAAGCAATATTCACACACACACACACAAAACACACACACATGAGTTCTTTCAAAGCAATACACACACACACACACACACACACACACACACACCCACATACACACACACACACACACACACACGAGTTCTTTCAAAGCAATATTCACACACACAAACACAAAACACGCACACATGAGTTCATTCAAAGCAATATATACACACACACACACACACACACACACACACACACACACACACACACACACACACACACACACACACACACACACACACACACACACACACACACACACACACACACACACACACACACACACACACACACACACACACACACACACACACACACACACACACACACACACACACACACACACACACATGTATTCATTCAAAGCAATATACGATACTCTTCTTCATTTAAATCAGTGTTCTTCAACCTTTTTTGATGTCGTCAAGTCGTGATTCCGTAAAAGCTGTCCACCTCAATTTTTTTTAAATCTCTAAACTCTCACGGCTTTTGACATTGTAAATCTACGTATTTCATTCTACAAAATATATAGGTAGGAAAAGGCAGCTTCACTCATCTTAAATTTAAAAGTTTACCTATTCTTCTGTATATTAATTAACACATGCAGTCTAAAACCATAAATATACAAGACAAAAATAAACATACCTAAAGAATTCCAGAGCAAATGCATTTTTCTTCATGAAACTAAATTAAGATTGCACCTAATATTCGTTATATTTAGTAATCCAGAAAACAAAGCCTTTTCCTACAAGTCTAAAAAAATCAGTGGCCTGGCTGCTGTTGCAATTTGTCTGCCATCAGCTTAAATCGAGGCATCAGGGTTGAATAACACTGATTTAAATCCTTCTATAATTATTACCCACTATTATTATTGCTATCATGATGTGTAGTAGTTGTAGTTAGCGTGTCGTTGCAGGTGACGTGGGTGCTGCCAGATGCCACAAAGGTGAGGTTCACGGACTGAGCCACGGGTTTAGTTATAACATGTTGATGCATTACTCTCCGGTATCTTTATTATATCTATGAATACCTATGACTATCTATGTACCGCTCGTATTGTTTTCTATACGTACCTTTTTGTACATAAGGCCGTATCTTTTTTATATAAATTTGTCTGTTGTAAGCCATAAAATTACGAAAAAGAAACTTAATAAACCAAATTAGTTAATGGACGATTATGCTAAACAGGTCACATCTATAAAATATTACTTATATTCACTAAGACTCGTCTAATGGTACCCAAAGTACAATGAAAATAACGTTCTGGGTCTCAAGGGGTTAACGTCAGATATTCCCACATTGTCTTATGACAGCGGTGGGCAACCTGCGGCTTGCAAGAGACCTGTGCGCCTCCGGCCACCTACTGAAAAATGTCCAAATTATCCTTAAAAAAATTAAGAGATAGAATACTGGCCTTGATAGCCGCAGTACAATAGTGTACGTGACCTAGGTCCTGGGTCTCTAGGAAAATATTGGGATGAATTCTTGTTCTTATTAACTTGTACTTGCTCGTAATTTCCATTCATAATGTGCACTGTGGCTCCATCAGCACTGCTGCCCTGCCAAGCTTGAAGAAACTGGCTACTCTCAAATTCTGGGTGGCCGACCTCTGTCTTTTGAGGTCAGACGGTCGATGATACACTTCCAATTCTATTTGTCGGCGTTCATCATTTAAATTTGCGGCATGAGTTTTACGCCCCGGATGCTCTTGGTGACAGACATCCACAATTTATGGCTGAGGACCCAGGTGGATTGCCTGCCATGGCTAACGACCACCACCTGCCCGGACGCAATACACACACCGCCACAACATCTTCCTTTCTCAATATTTGTATAGGAATCCAGCATTCCGTGCAACCTTTGTACTGTATATACCAATACAGGGAGTCACAGAAGGTGCAACCCATTCACTGGACAATAATGTATTAATGAGACAAGGTGCACTAAACATGACTCTATCACCTGATAGCTGACACAATAACAGTACATAGAAGTCAAGGGGTGAAGTCTTTGCCACAAGAGGTGAATGTATTTCAACACCTGTTCCAAATGGGGAGGCGGTGGCAGAGTGGTTAGCGTCTCCAAGTGGCGTTCTCGGTGACCCGAGTTCGATCCCGAGTGAGACCCATAAACCTACATAAAAATTTTCTGTACCGTCGATTGGCCTAAGAACACCCACATGCTGCCCATTAACTCTGCCTTGGATTGCGAGTGCATCGGAGGACACAGGGGGGCGGCATGAGCCTCTAATTACAGGCGTCACTATAAGAATCCTGCCTGCGCCACCACGGGCGAGGGCCAACCATCACAGCTCTCAAGTGTGTCTCCAGGGCCTACCATCCCAGCCTTAGAAGTCACTGCCTAACAGGCAATATAGGCATAAATGTAAAAAAAACAAATCAACACCCGCCTTGTCTGAGGCAGTGCTGGCTCCTTACAGGCAAAGTGTTGACCACTCTGGTGCCACTCTGCCTTCCTTACGGCTGCCATCTTGGTGCCACTCTGCCTTCCTTACGGCTGCCATCTTGGTGCCACTCTGTCTTCCTTACGGCTGCCATCTTGGTACCACTCTGCCTTCCTTACGGCTGCCATCTTGGTGCCACTCTGCCTTCCTTACGGCTGCCATCTTGGTGCCACTCTGCCTTCCTGACGGCTGCCATCTTGGTGCCACTCTGCCTTCCTTACGGCTGCCATCTTGGTGCCACTCTGCCTTCCTGACGGCTGCCATCTTGGTACCACTCTGCCTTCCTTACGGCCGCCATCTTGGTGCCACTCTGCCTTCCTGACGGCCGCCATCTTGGTGCCACTCTGCCTTCCTGACGGCCGCCATCTTGGTGCCACTCTGCCTTCCTGACGGCCGCCATCTTGGTGCCACTCTGCCTTCCTGACGGCCGCCATCTTGGTGCCACTCTGCCTTCCTGACGGCCGCCATCTTGGTGCCACTCTGCCTTCCTGACGGCTGCCATCTTGGTGCCACTCTGCCTTCCTGACGGCTGCCATCTTGGTGCCACTCTGCCTTCCTGACGGCCGCCATCTTGGTGCCACTCTGCCTTCCTGACGGCTGCCATCTTGGTGCCACTCTGCCTTCCTGACGGCCGCCATCTTGGTGCCACTCTGCCTTCCTGACGGCTGCCATCTTGGTACCACTCTGCCTTCCTTACGGCTGCCATCTTGGTGCCACTCTGCCTTCCTTACGGCTGCCATCTTGGTGCCACTCTGCCTTCCTGACGGCCGCCATCTTGGTGCCACTCTGCCTTCTTGACGGGCCGCCATCTTGGTGCCACTCTGCCTTCCTGACGGCCGCCATCTTGGTGCCACTCTGCCTTCCTGACGGCCGCCATCTTGGTGCCACTCTGCCTTCCTGACGGCTGCCATCTTGGTGCCACTCTGCCTTCCTTACGGCTGCCATCTTGGTGCCACTCTGCCTTCCTGACGGCTGCCATCTTGGTGCCACTCTGCCTTCCTGACGGCCGCCATCTTGGTGCCACTCTGCCTTCCTTACGGTTGCCATCTTGGTGCCACTCTGTCTTCCTGACGGCCGCCATCTTGGTGCCACTCTGCCTTCCTGACGGTTGCCATCTTGGTGCCACTCTGCCTTCCTGACGGCCGCCATCTTGGTGCCACTCTGCCTTCCTTACGGCTGCCATCTTGGTGCCAATCTGCCTTCCTGACGGCCGCCATCTTGGTGCCACTCTGCCTTCCTTACGGCTGCCACCCTGGTGCCACTCTGCCTTCCTGACGGCTGCCATCTGGTGCCACTCTGCCTTCCTGACGGCCGCCATCTTGGTGCCCTCTGCCTTCCTGACGGCTTCCATCTTGGTGCCACTCTGCCTTCCTGACGGCTGCCATCTTGGTGCCACTCTGCCTTCCTGACGGCCGCCATCTTGGTGCCACTCTGCCTTCCTGACGGCTGCCATCTTGGTACCACTCTGCCTTCCTTACGGCTGCCATCTTGGTGCCACTCTGCCTTCCTTACGGCTGCCATCTTGGTGCCACTCTGCCTTCCTGACGGCCGCCATATTGGTGCCATCTGCCTTCCTGACGGCCGCTATCTTGGTGCCAAACTCTGCCTTCCTGACGGCCGCCATCTTGGTGCCACTCTGCCTTCCTGATGGCCGCCATCTTGGTGCCACTCTGCTTTCCTGGCGGCTGCCATCTTGGTGCCACTCTGCCTTCCTTACGGCTGCCATCTTGGTGCCACTCTGCCTTCCTGACGGCTGCCATCTTGGTGCCACTCTGCCTTCCTGAGGGACCGCCATCTTGGTGCCACTCTGCCTTCCTACGGTTGCCATCTTGGTGCCATCTGTCTTCCTGACGGCCGCCATCTTGGTGCCACTCTGCCTTCCTGACGGTTGCCATCTTGGTGCCACTCTGCCTTCCTGACGGCCGCCATCTTGGTGCCCACTCTGCCTTCCTTACGGCTGCCATCTTGGTGCCAATCTGCCTCCTGACGGCCGCCATCTTGGTGCCACTCTGCCTTCCTTACGGCTGCCATCCTGGTGCCACTCTGCCTTCCTGACGGCTGCCATCTTGGTGCCACTCTGCCTTCCTGACGGCCGCCCATCTTGGTGCCCCCTCGCCTTCCTGACGTCTACCATCTTGGTGCCACTCTGCCTTCCTAACGGCTGCCATCTTGGGCCACCCCTGCCTTCCTGACGTCTACCATCTTGGTGCCACTCTGCCTTCCTTACGGCTGCCATCTTCGTGCCACTCTGCCTTCCTGACGGCCGCCATCTTGGTGCCACTCTGCCTTCCTGACGGCTGCCATCTTGGTGCCACTCTGCCTTCCTGACGGCTGCCATCTTGGTGCCACTCTGCCTTCCTGACGGCTGCCATCTTGGTGCCACTCTGCCTTCCTGACGGCTGCCATCTTGGTGCCACTCTGCCTTCCTGACGGCTGCCATCTTGGTGGCCACTCTGCCTTCCTGACGGCCGCCATCTTGGTGCCACTCTGCCTTCCTGACGTCTACCATCTTGGTGCCACTCTGCCTTCCTGACGGCTGCCATCTTGGTGCCACTCTGCCTTCCTGACGGCTGCCATCTTGGTGCCACTCTGCCTTCCTGACGGCTGCCATCTTGGTGCCACTCTGCCTTCCTGACGGCCGCCATCTTGGTGCCACTCTGCCTTCCTGACGTCTACCATCTTGGTGCCACTCTGCCTTCCTTACGGCTGCCATCTTGGTGCCACTCTGCCTTCCTGACGGCCGCCATCTTGGTGCCACTCTGCCTTCCTGACGTCTACCATCTTGGTGCCACTCTCCCTTCCTGAGGGCTGCCATCTTGGTGCCACTCTGCCTTCCTGACGGCTGCCATCTTGGTGCCACTCTGCCTTCCTGACGGCTGCCATCTTGGTGCCACTCTGCCTTCCTGACGGCTGCCATCTTGGTGCCACTCTGCCTTCCTGACGGCTGCCATCTTGGTGCCACTCTGCCTTCCTGACGGCCGCCATCTTGGTGCCACTCCGCCTTCCTGACGGCTGCCATCTTGGTGCCACTCTGCCTTCCTGACGGCTGCCATCTTGGTGCCACTCTGCCTTCCTTACGGCTGCCATCTTGGTGCCACTCTGCCTTCCTGACGGCCGCCATCTTGGTGCCACTCTGCCTTCCTGACGGCTGCCATCTTGGTGCCACTCTGCCTTCCTGACGGCTGCCATCTTGGTGCCACTCTGCCTTCCTGACGGCTGCCATCTTGGTGGTGACGGCCGCTGCATACCACCAATGGATTCAGGACGAGGCTCCTAGACATGCTCCTTCAAGAACACATTATAAAATGCCGTTGGACGCATTATAAAATGCCGTTGAACGCATTATAAAATGCCGTTCTAAGCATTAAATAATGCCGTTGAAAGCATTAAATAATGCCGTTGAAAGCATTAAATAATGCCGTTGAAAGCATTAAATAATGCCGTTGAAGCCTTTCTAAAATGCCGTTGAAGCATTATAAAATGTCGTTGAAGCATTATAAAATGTCGTTGAAGCATTATAAACTGTCGTTGAAGCATTATAAAATGCCGTTGAAGCATTATAAAATGTCGTTGAAGCATTATAAAATGTCGTTGAAGCATTATAAAATGTCGTTGCAGCATTATAAAATGTCGTTGAAGCATTACAAAATGCCGTTGAAGCATTATAAAATGCCGTTGAAGCATTATAAAATGCCGTTGAAGCATTATAAAATGTCGTTGCAGCATTATAAAATGCCGTTGAAGCATTATAAAATGTCTTTGAAGCATTATAAAATATCGTTGAAGCATTATAAAATGCCGTTGAAGCATTATAAAATGCCAAACATTTGGTACATGGAGATATGCCCTTCATGCCCCGTGCACTTGATCAGCGTGGCCTGCGGTGCCACCAAGACCTTGTATCACACCCCACCCTGTGGCTTCTCGCCCAGGGCCCCTCAGGGACCCCGGGGCATTGCCAGACATACCCAGCAGGGCATTAGGGACCCCTGGGCATTCCAGGTCGACGAGGCCGGTGGTGAGGTATTAATGATGGCACAGTGCATGACAGGGCGGGCCGTCTAGGTGCCCCCGGGGGACCTGTAACAAGCCAGGGACCTCGGGGGAGGACAGGGAGGGTTTTAACGGCCTGGGGAGGCAAGCTCCCGTATCTCCGACGCCCCGACGTGTTATTACTGTGAGACGTCAGTACTACACGGAGCTGCCCCGCCCGGCAGCCCGCAGGTCAGGGTGGCGGGGTGAGTTGTCATGCCACCTCAGCCACCCATCGGAAACCAAGAACGTAATTTTCATAGTAATTTGGGTACCATCAGACAATTTTAGTGACTATAAGCAATATGTTATAGCTATGACCTGCCTAGTATCCTTGTCCACTAATTGATTTGGTATATTCAGTTACTTTTCGTAATTTTATGGCTCGACAACATACAATTATTTATAACAAAGGAAAGATCTGGGTGTGAAGGGGTTAAGCATTTATCAGAGACAATTAAAACAGTCTACAGTTATCTTATACTTACCAAGTGTAGTGGTCAAAATGACCATCTACACCGTTGTCACCATTATGTAGTGCCCACCTTGGGAGTGTACTCTACAGTCCTGGTTACTCCGCTGCCACCACCCACATTAAGTGGGAAAAATATATGAATGAACAAAAATAAAAGATTTAAGAAAATATGTAAGTACTGGTTGGAAACTGAATGACAACGCGTTAATATATTTCTAATTATAATATATTTAACTCTTTACTGTCTCACTTGGTAATTATTATACATTCACAAGTTATCTTAATATTAAGTCTTCCTTCCCTCCTAGCGATACGCACGCGAAATGCTCAAGTCGTTATCCTAATATAGTTTACTATCTTTGGTAACTTCGGTTGCACTGTCACCACATTAACGATACGCACATGTAATGCTCATGTCGTCATCCTAATCTAGTTTACTATCTCTGGTAACTTCAGTCGCACTGTTACCCCTTGACGATACGCACATGTAATGCTCAAGTCGTTATCCTAATATAATATATACGTAGTCTATCCCACTTCCAATGTTTCCCACTCACTTATTTTTCTATTTCCTTCTTTCTCCTTGTCCTCACACGGCTGGCTGTGACATGTTGTAGTTGCCCCCTCTGCTAATTTTGGTGAGCGCTTGGCCCCCTGGTCCGCCAACAGCATCCTACCTTGGGACCCTAAGTTTAAAACACTTCGTTAGTCTGGTCAACAAAAGGAATCACCAATAAGTCATATCTACATCTCTAGTTAACAACATTTCACAACATACCTTTACCAAGGGCGAGAATATCACCTCCCCACAGCGACTTAACTCAATGAACGTCGAGCTGCTTCTAAAATTATCCTAACTAGAATCCCCGCTCTCACCTCGTTTCGCTACGTGTTTAATTACTACTGGCTTAAAATATAAGCCTAACCAGTGATTCAGGAATAGGCGTGGAGGAAAATTCCTCGTTAGCTTATTGATACTTATGTGTTATTTCATCTCTTCCCCTATTAATGTAATTTCTCGCGTTACACAAGTATTACAGTTTGTATCAACAGTAACTGAGAATTCATTTCAAATAAGGTGTTTACTTCAATGTCATACGCTGAATGTTGATGGAAAATCACCAAAATATTCTTCAATCTTAAATGAAAGCGTTGACAAACGTTTGAGGGTATGGATATGCCCGTGCCCCGATACCCATGTCCTTACCCAGGGCTACCATGCTCCCGAGACAACCACTTGTTATGGGGTATGGCATTAGTCGGGAGAAATACCCCGCCGTTTCTACCTCTCCCGAAGTGACTCTCCCTTTCGGCATTTTCTTCATACAATCACTTTGATTTGGTCCTTTGTTAGGTCTTTCTTGCCACCTATTATGGAAATACTGATAGCAATACCAGCGCACGTCTGCTCAAATTACTCGCGGGGAGTAAAGTGATACTTTTCAAAATGCATCGTCTATGATTGACAAGTGGCATATTGAAATTCCTCAACGGTCTTGATGGACTGCCCGTGCTTTAAACGAGTTGCCAGATGCAGGATATCTCTCTCGGAAGTCAGTAGGCTGCCATAGAGTACATTTTCTGAATTCCCGTATGGAAGCGCTGTGTTATGATGTCGCGAACAATACTTTGACGCGCTGTGTAGCACGAGACGGCGAGAGGGAAAGGCTAAACACACACCAATAAAGTCACACCAACGGCGGCCTTCATTATAAACCTCGTTCCTTTAACATCATACATACCGCATTTATTATACTATAACGAGATAATTTTCTTCCTGCTAAATCAATCTTTGACTGAATTATAAAGTCAAGGATAAAAGCAAAACGGTAAGGATATAACAAGTGATTTTCATAAGAAGTTTGAAGTTAGTCACTATAGAGAGGTTACACACGCTCTGCCTTCCACTGTGTCACCGTAGAGAATGCTAGGTGCAGCTTGGTGGTATTGGCATAGCAGAACACGCAACATTCCGTATCGTCAGCATACCTCTTTTACCACTATGGCCCGTACCGAGAGTCATGACGGTAGGTAGAGCGACGAACGACGAACGGCAGACCTTCGCTTACCATAAGAGGGGTTTGTTTTGGAAGGAAGAGCAGCGAGGAAGGTTGGCGGTCAAGGTTGAAGACATGGGTACGTACACCCGTGTCTTAACCTCAACCTTCGATGATTTTTTATTACATTCCTAATCTGGAGGGATTAAGAGATATGTTAAAAATATTCTTTCAAATATGTATTTACTAGCCGCAAAGCCGCCCTCCGGGCGGACTTTTTGGCTAGCTCCTGCGGAGGGCTATTGGTGGTGGGCCTTCGGCCCACCAAACACGGACTCTCCAGATAGCCCCTTCTAACTTTCCTGAAATCATGGATGTAGAAATGTACGTATTCCCCCCCCCCCATTCACTCACCCATTACCCATCACCCCCCACCCATTCACTCACCCATTACCCATCACCACACACCCATTCATTCACCCATTACCCATCACCCCCCACCTATTCCCTCACCCATCACCCATCACCCCCAACCCATCACCCCCAACCCATCACCCCCCACCCATTCACTCACCCATCACCTCACACCCATTACCCATCACCCCACCCATTCACTCACCCATTACCCATCACCCTACATCAAGGTTTCCTCAATTCTCGCAACCCACTTTTGTTTCACAATTATCGCTAATAGGCTGCTAAAAAAAAGAAGAAAAAAAGTGATCGGATCATCTCATAATTGGGCTTAAAACCTTCCCCTGGTCAACCCGGTTCCAAAAATGTGCCATATGAGGTGATTGCGCCACGGGGGGCGGAACCTATACCAGACACACACACACACACACACACACACACACACACACACACACACACAGACAGACAGACAGACACACTTTCGCTTATATTTACCATTACCCATCACCCCCCACCTATTCCATCACCCATCACCCATCACCCCCAACCCATCACCCCCCACCCATTCACTCACCCATCACCCCACACCCATTACCCATCACCCCACCCATTCACTCACCCATTACCCATCACCCTACATCAAGGTTTCCTCAATTCTGAAAGTGATCGGATCATCTCATAATTCGGCTTAAAACCTTCCCCTGGTCAACCCGGTTCCAAAAATGTGCCATATGAGGTGATTGCGCCACGGGGGGCGGAACCTATACCAGACACACACACACACACACACACACACACACAGACAGACAGACAGACAGACAGACAGATACACTTTCGCTTATATTTACCATTACCCATCACCCCCCACCTATTCCCTCACCCATCACCCCCAACCCATCACCCCCACCCATTCACTCACCCATCACCCCACACCCATTACCCATCACCCCACCCATTCACTCACCCATTACTCATCACCCTACATCAAGGTTTCCTCATTCTCGCAACCCATTTTTTTTTCACAATTATCGCTAATAGGCTGCTAAAAAAAAAAAAAAAAAAAAACAAGTGATCGAATCATATCATAAGTGGGCTTAAAACCTTCCCCTGGTCAACCCGGTTCCAAAAATGTGCCATATGAGGTGATTGCGCCACGGGGGGCGGAACCTATACCACACACACACACACACACACACACACACACACACCACACACACACACACACACACACACACACACACACACACACAGACAGACAGACAGACACACTTTCGCTTATATTATTATATATATATATATATATACTATATATATATATATATTGAAAGAACTCGTGTGTGTGTGTGTGTGTGTGTGTGTGTGTGTGTGTGTGCGTGTGTGTATGTGTGTGTGTGTGTGTGTGTGTGTGTGTGTGTGTGTGTATGTGTGTGTGTGTGTGTGGTGTGTGTGTGTGTGTGTGTGTGTGTGTGTGTGTGTGTGTAAGGAAAGGAAGAAATACCCACATAAACATAATTTTAACTCGCATTTACCTTTCGGCGAACTTGGTTGTGGTGATGGTGATATGCATACATACACACGCACACACACACACTCCGCCCCATAAAGAAAATTAAATTCCTAACTGGGGAAAATTTCCCCCCGCTCTCACCCGTTCGTACGTTTTTAATTACTACGGCTTAAAATAAAAGCCAACCCAGTGATTCAGAATGAGGCGTGGGGGAAAAAATTCCTCGTTAGCTTTTTGACTTATGGTTTTTCATCTCTTCCCCTATTAATGAAATTTTTCTCGCGTTACACAAGTATTACAGTTTGGTATCAACAGTAACTGAGAATTCATACAAATAGGGTGTTTACTTCAATGTCATAGCTGAATGTTGATGGAAAATCACCAAAATATTCTCAATCTTAAATGAAAAGCGTTGACAAACGTTTGAGGGTATGGATATGCCCGTGCCCCCCGATACCCATGGTCCTTACCCAGGGCTACCATGCTCCGAGGGACAACCATTTGTTATGGGGTTATGGCATTAGTCGGGAGAAAACCCCGCCGTTTCTACCCCTCCCGAAGGACTTCCCTTTCGGAAATTTTTCTTCATACCAATCACTTTGATTTGGTCCTTTGTTAGGTCCTTCTTGCCACCTATTAATGGAAATACTGATAGCAATACCAGCGCACGTCTGCTCAAATTACTCGCGGGGAGTTAAAGTGATACTTTCAAAATGCATCGTCTATGATTGACAAAGTGGCATATTGAAATTCCTCAACGGTCTTGATGGACTGCCCGTGCTTAAACGAGTTGCCAGATGCAGGATATCTCTCTCGGAAGTCAGTAGGCCTGCCTTTAGAGTACATTTTCTGAATTCCCGTAGGGAAGCGCTGTGTTATGTTTGTGGGAAAACAATACTTTGACGCGCTGTTGTAAGCACGAGACGGCGAGAGGGAAAGGCTAAACCACAACCAATAAAGTCACACCAACGGTGGCCTTCTTATAAACCTCTTTCCCTTTTAACATCATACATACCGCATTTATTATACTATAACGAGATAATTTTTTCCCTGCTAAATCAAATCTTTGACTGAATTATAAAGTCAAGGATAAAAGCAAAACGGTAAGGATATAACAAGTGATTTTCATAAGAAGGTTTGAAGTTAGTCACTATAGAGAGGTTACCCCACGCTCTGCCTTCCACTGTGTCACCGTAGAGAATGCTAGGTGCAGTTTGGGGGTGGTATTGGCATAGCGGGAACACGCAACATTCCGTATCGTCAGCATCCCTCTTTTACCACTATGGCCCGTACCGAGAGTCATGACGGTAGGTAGAGCGACGAACGACGAACGGCAGCCCTTCGCTTACCATAAGAGGGGTTGGTTTTGGAAGGAAGAGCAGCGAGGAAGGTTGGGGGGTCAAGGTTGAAGACATGGGTACGTACACCCGTGTCTTAACCTCAACCTTCAAATGATTTTTTATTACTTTCCTAATTGGAGGGATTAAGAGATATGTTAAAAATTATTCTTCAAATATGTATTTACTAGCCGCAAAAGCCGCCCCCGGGCGGACTTTTTGGCTAGCCCTGCGGAGGGCTATTGGTGGGGGCCTTCGGCCCACAAACAAGGACTCTCCAGATAGCCCCTTCAACTTTCCTGAAATCATGGATGTAGAAATGTACGTATTCCCCCCCCCCATTCACCACCCATTTCCCATCACCCCCCACCATTCACTCACCCATTACCCATCACCCCCCACCCATTCACTCACCCATTACCCATCACCCCACATCCCTTCATTCACCCATTACCCATCACCCCCCACCTATTCCTCACCCATCACCCATCACCCCCAAAAACCATCACCCCCAACCCCTCACCCCCCACCCATTCACTCACCCATCACCTCCCCACCCATTACCCATCACCCCACCCATTCACTCACCCATTACCCATCACCCTACATCAAGGTTTCCTCAATTCTCGCACCCACTTTTGTTTCACAATTATCGTAATAGGTGCTAAAAAAAAGAAAAAAAAAGTGATCGGATCAAACTCATAATTGGGCTTAAAACCTTCCCCTGGTCAACCCGGTTTCCCAAAAAAGTGCCATATGAGGTTGATTGCGCCACGGGGGGCGGAAACCATACCAGACACACACACCACACAAAACACCACACACACACCCCACACACACAACACACAGACAGAAGACAGACCAAAAACTTTCGCTTAATTTTCCATACCACACCCCCCACCTATTCCAATCACCCATCACCCATCACCCCAAACCATCACCCCCCACCCATTCACTCACCCCACACCCCACACCCATTACCATCAACCCCACCATTCACTCACCCATTACCCCCACTCACCTACAAAGGTTTCTTCAATTCTGAAAGTGATCGGGATCATCTCATAAATTCGGCTTTTAAAAACCTTCCCCTGGTCAACCGGTTCCAAAAATGTGCCATATGAGGTGATTGCGCCACGGGGGGCCCGGAACCTATACCAGACACACAAAACACACACACACACACACACACAGACAGACAGGGCAGACAGACAGACAGGATACACTTTCGACTTTTATTTACCATTACCCATCACCCCCCCCTATTCCCTCCCCATCACCCCCAACCCCTCACCCCCCACCCATTCACTCACCCATCACCCCACACCATTACCATCACCCACCCATTCACTAACCCATTACTCATCACCCTACACAAGGTTTCCCAATTCTCGCAACCCACTTTTTTTTCACAATTATCGCTAATGGGCTGCTAAAAAAAAAAAAAAAAAAAAAGTGATCGAATCATATCATAAGTGGGCTTAAAACATTCCCCGGGTCAACCCGGTTCCAAAAATGTGCCATATGAGGTGATTGCGCCACGGGGGGGGCGGAAACCTATACCACACACACACACACCACACACACACACAACACACACACACACACACACACACACACACACACACACACACACAGACAGAAGACAGACACATTTTCGCTTATATTATTATATATATAATATATTATTACTATATATATAAAAATATTGAAAGAACTCGTGTGTGGTGTGTGTGTGGGGTGTGTGTGTGTGTGGTGTTGGCGTGTGTATGTGTGTGTTGTGTGTGTGTGTGTGTTTGTTGTGTTGGGGTATGTGTGTGTGTGTGTGTTGTTTGTGTGTGTGTGTGGGGTGTTTTGTGTGTGTGTGAAAGGAAAGGAAGAAATACCCACATAAACATAATTTTAACTCGCATTTACCTTTCGGCGAACTTGGTTGTGGTGATGGTGATATGCATACATACACACGCACACACACACACTCCGCCCCATAAAGAAATCCATGCTCGACTAAAAACTACGTACACACACACGAACATACACGTGCTACGCTATTAAGTAGAAAAAAATCAATTGAACAGTTTATATCTATTGCAATTTTAAGCTCCCTATAAGCTACGTTAATTGATCTATTTATTTATTTATTACGTTAAGACCCAGTAGCTATGTATGTGCGTGCGTGTTTCCGTACAGTTCGGTCTGCGGACGATATGTGGCGGAGATAGTGTAGTGTGTGTGATGACCGAATTAACGGAATTTTTTTTCTTTCTTAGTTTTTTCTTTCGTTATCTAGTTCGTTTTTTTCACCAAGTTTAAGTTTTTCTCACTAAGTTTAAGTTTTTTTTCACTAAGTTTAAGTTCTTTTCCACTAAGTTTAAGTGTTTTTCACTAAGTTTTAGTTTTTTTCACTAGTTTTTTATTCACAAGTTGATTTTTTCTCACAATTCAGGTTTTTTTCACAAAGGTTAAGTTTTTATTT
>JACEEZ010001356.1:32610-40110 GCA_016584305.1 Chionoecetes opilio
ATATAGATTGATAGACAGGCAAGCACATAGATAGATAGATAAAAACGGCAGCAGATAGACAGATAGATATACAGGCAAACATATAGATAGACAGTCAATGCCAGATAGATGATAGATAGACGGCAAGAAGTAGAATAGCTTGATAATAGACATGCAAGCATATAGATAGATTCATAAGACAGGGCAAGCAAGATAGACAGATAGATAGATAGGCAAACATATCGATAAACTGGCAACAGCTAGATAGATTAGATAGACCGCAACATATAATAGATAGATAGACCAGGCAAGCAAGATAGATAACATGCAAGCAGATAGATAGATGGATAGACAGGCAAGCAGATGACATAATAGATAGACATGCAACATTAGATAGAATATAGATAACAGACAAGCAGATAGTAAGAGTAGATAGACAGGCATGCAGATAGATAAATAAACAGGCAAGCAGATAGATATAAAGATCGACAGGCAAGCAGGATAGATAATAGATAGACAGGCAAGCATATAGATAGATGACAGGTAAGCAGATAGATGATAGACAAGGCAAGCAGATTAGAAAGATAGATAGACAGGCAAGGCAGATAGAATAGAATCGACAGGGCAAGGCAATATCTATCTATATGTTTGCCTGTCCTATCTATCTGGTATGTCCTGCTTGCCTGTCTATCTATCTATCCTATCTGCTTACCTGTCTATCTATCCTGTCTATCTGCTTGCCTGTCTATCTATCTATCTATCTGCTTACCTGTCCTATCTATCTGTCCCCTATCTGCTTGCCTGTCTATCTATCTATCATCAGCTTGCTGTCTATCTATCTGTCTATCTGCTTGCCTGTCTATCTATCTGTCTATGCTGCTTCCTTTGTTTCCCCCCCCCCCCCCCCCCCCCCCCCCCCACCCCCCTACAAAAAAATTTTCCTAAATTCCCCCCCCCCCTGGGGCCCCCCCTTTTTTTTTTTGTTTTTTTGGCCCCCCCCCCCCCCCCCCCCCCCCCCCTGTCTATCTATTTATCTGCTTGCCTGTCTATCTATCTATCTATCTGCTTGCCGCTGTCTATCTCAAATCTATCTATCTATCTGCTTGCCTGTCTATCTATCTATTCTATCTGCTTTCCTGTCAATCTATCTATTTATCTGCTTGCCTGTCTATCTATCTATCTTATATGTTTGCCTGTCTATCTATCTATCTATCTGCTTGCCTGTCTATCTATCTATCTATCTGCTTGCCTTTCTATCTAATCTATCTATCCTGCTTTCCTGTCTATCTATTGTTTGCCTGTCTATCTATCTATCTATATTTTTGCCTGTCTATCTACTATCTAAATGTGTGGCCTAATCTATCTGCTTTCCTGTCTATCTATCTATCTATCTATATGTTTTGCCTTGTCTATCTATCTGCTTGCCTGTCTATCTATCTATCTGCTTGCTTGTTTATCTATCTATCTATCTGCTTGCCTGTCTATATATCTATCTATCTGCTTGGCTGTCTAATCTATCTATCTATATGTTTGCCTGTCTATCCTATCTGTTTGGCCTGTCTATCTATCTATCTGCTTGCCTTCTATCTATCTATCTGCTTGCCTGTCTATCTATATATCTGCTTGCCTGTCTATTATCTATCTTCTGCTTGGCTGTCTATCTATCTATCTATCTGCTTGCCCGTCTATCTATATGTTTGCCTGTCTATCTATCTGCTTGCCTGTCTATATTTATTTATCTGCTTGCCTGTCTATCTATCTATCTATCTGCTTGCCTGTCTATCTGCTTGTCTTCTATCTGCTTGCCTGTTCTATCTGTTGCCCTTTGTCCTATCTATCTGCTTGCCTGTCCTATCTATCTGTTTGCCTGTCTATCTATCTGTTTTGCTGTTTATCTATCTATCTATCTGTTTGCCTGTCTATTATATCTGTTTGCCTGTCTTATCTATCTATCTATCTATCTGCTTGCCTGTCTAGTCTTCTATCTATCTGCTTGCCTGTCTATCTATGCTGGGTTTTGCCTGTCTATCTATCTGTTTGCTGTCTATCTATCTAGCTATAGGTTTGCCTGTCTATATATCTGTTTGCTTGTCCTATCAATCTATCTATATGTTTGCCTGTCTATCTGCCGCCTCATAATAGGTTCATTTTAAAAATTACGTAATGCTTTTTTCTATTAATTCTTGACGCCACGCCCCTCCTCCTTGCCCGCCTTGTTAACACGTGTCCCCGACCCCCCTAGATAGTATATACCATGGGGGGGGGGGGGGGGGCACTGCCCCCCCCCCCTTTCAAAGAATAGAGTATAATATATAAATATATTTTATAATATAATATATATATATACTATTATAGATATGTATATATAATATATCTATATAATATATATATATATATATATAGTAGATTTAGCGGACACAACACACCACACACCACAAACCACACAACAACACACAGACACTTTCGTCTTATATTATGATAGATGTATAATATATTTCTACTATACAATATATATATATATACTGTATATATATATATATATAATATATTATATATATATATAATATATCTATAGGTACATATATATATATAATATATATATATATATATATATAATATATATATATATATAATATATATTATAATATATATATATATATCTATATATATATATATATATATATGTATATTATATATATATATATATATATATACATATATATATATATACATATATATATATATATATATATATATATAATATATATATTATATATTATATATTAATATATATATATATATATTATATAGAATATATATATATATATATATATATATATTATATATATATAATATATATATATATATAATATATATATATATATATATATAGCTATATATTATATATATATATATATTAATATATATATATATATATCTATATATCTATATATATAATATATATATATATTTATATAATACAGTAATATAATATATATTAAAATATATAAATATAATTTATAATCTATAATAATTAAGCGAAAGTGTCTGTGTGTGTGTGTGCGTGTGTGTGGTGTGTGTGTCCGCTATTTTAAAAATATATTTTATAAAAATTTATTAAAAAATTTTTTTTATATATATCTATAATTATATATTTTATATATATTAATATATATAAATATTATATATTTATATATATATTATAAATATTTTATTATAAATTAATTAATTAAAATTCTTTGCAAAGGGGGGGGGCTGCCTCCCCCCCCCCCCATGTATTAAATCTAGGGGGGGCTGGACAGTGTTACAGGCGGGCAAAGGGGGAGGGGGTCAAGAAATTTAAAAGAAAAAAATTTCGTAATTTTTAAAAAACCCACATGAGCGGCCAGAAGACAGGCAAACGATAGATAGATTGAAGGGCAAGCAAAAAGATATATAGACAGGCAAAAAATAGTAGATAGATAGACAAACAAAAAGTAATAGACAGGCAAACAATAGATAGACAAACCCCCCGCAGATTAAAAGATGATAGACAGGCAAGCAGAAGTAATAGATAGAAGACAGGCAAACAGATATATAGACAGGCAAAATATAGATAGCAATAAAAGGGAAACAGAAATAACAGGCAAACAGATAGATAACAGGCAAAAAGGGTAGATAGACAGCAAGTAGATAGACGGAAGCAGATAGACGGCAAGCAGATAGACAGCAAAAGTAGATGAAGATAGCAGGCAAACAGATAGATAAAAAAAACAGGCAAGCAGAAGAAGACGGGGAAACATATAGATATACGCAAGCAGATAGATGATAGATGACAGGCAAGCAGATAGATAGATTTTAGACAGGCAACAATTTTAAAAGAAGACAGGCAACGATAGTAGTAACAGGCAAACGATAGTGAAGACAGGGAAAAAGATAGATAGAAGGGAAACATAAGATAAAGATAGACAGGCAAGAGTAATAGATATATAGACAGGAAGCGATAGATAATGATAAAAAAGGCAACGATAAAGATGAAAGGGAAACAGATAGATAAAAGGCAAAAATTAGATAGTAGATAGATAACAAAGGGAAGCGATAGATAGGCAAAAATATAGATAGATAGTAGACAGGCAAAAATAGAAGATAGATAGACATCAAACATATAGAAAAAGGCAAGCAGAAGAAAGATAGATAGACAGAAGCAGATAGATAGATACATAGCAGGCAGGAGAAGATGATAGTAGACAGGCAAAATTAGATAGATAGATAGACAGGAAACAATAAAAAGTAGAAAGCAGGCAACAGAAGATAGATAGAAGACAGGCAAACGATAATAGATGATAGACAGGCAAGCAGATAGAAAATAGTCAGGCAAGCGTACATAGATAGAAAGGCAGCAGATAGATAGACAGGAAGCAGATAGACAGATAATAGACAGGGGAAGCAGATAGACAGATGAAGACGGCAAGCAGATAGAGAGGCAAGAGATAGACAGTAGATAGACAGGAAGCAATAGATAGATAATAGACAGGGAAGCATTTAAAAGATAATAGACAGTAAGCAAAGAAAAAGTGAGAGGAATAATAACGATAGATAACAGGGAAACATATAGATGATTATAGGGCAGGGAAGAGATAGATAATAGACAGGGAAACAAATAGAAGATAGAGTGACAGGCAAAAAATAAAATAATAGAAGGAAAACAATAGTAGATGATGATAGACAGCAAGCAGGAAAAAAATGACAGCAACAATAGATAATAATAAAGGCAAAAATTTGATGATAGTAACAGGCAAAAGATAATAATAGACAGGCAAGCAGAAGATGTAGAAGCAGGAAGAGATAGATAGACAGGGAAGCAGATAGATAGATAATAACAGCAAGCGATAAAATAGATAACAGGAAAGCAGATAGATAGAACAAAAATATAATAGATAGTAATAGAAAGGGAAGAGATAGATAAAGATAGACAGGCAACAGAAGAAGATAGACAGCAAGCAGAAGAAGACAGGCAACATATGGGTAGATAGATAGAAGAAAAGGCAAGCGATAGATACGCAAAACAATAGATAAAGAAGCAGGTAAAATAAAGATAGATAGATAGACAGGCAAACAATAGATAGATAGAAAAACAGGCAAGCGATAGATGAAGATAGACAGGAAGCAGTAGATAGATGACAGGGAAGCAAATAGATAATAGATAGAACAGGCAAAAATAGATAGTAGATAGACAGGCAAAGAAGATAGATAGATAGACAGGCAAGCGATAGATAGATAGATAACGGGCAACCCAAGATAGATAGAAGACAAACAAGCAGATAGATAGATAGATAACAGAAAGCAGATAGATAGGGTAGATAAAAACAGGCAACAGATAGAAGATAGATGACAGGCAAAAAAAGATAGAAGTAAGCAATGATAGAAGATAGACAGGCAACAAGATAGATAGATTGATAATAGACAGGGAACAGATATTTAAAACCATAGACAGCAAGCAGAAGAAGTAGATAGACGGCAAAAAATATAGATAGAAGGCAACATAGTAGATAGATAGACGGCAAACAAAAATAGATAGAAAAAGGGGAAGCAAGATTTTTGAGGGCAAGCAATAGATAAAGATAGAAGGCAAAAGCAGAAAAATAGATTTGATAAAGGGAAAAAAATATAGAAATAGATAACAGGCAACAAAAGATAATAGATAGACAGGAAAAAGATGATAATAGAAGCAACAATAGTAAAAGTAGACAGGCAACAAAAAAATAGAAAGACGGAAGAGATAGATAGAAACAGGAAAAAAAAAGATAGATAGATAGAAAAGGCAACAAAAGAAGATAGATAAAAAAGGAAACATATGATAGATAGTAAAGGCAAAATAGATAGAAGATAACGGAAAAAATATAGAAGATAGATAACGGCAACAAAAGAATTAGACAGGAAAAAATAGATGATAGATAGCAGGGAACAATAATAGATAATAGTGGCAAACAATGGTAGATAGAAGACACAAAAATATAGAAGGGCAGGAAAACCGTAGATAATAGATAGACACAAACAAAGATAGAAGATAGACAGGCAAACTATAGATAGAAGGAAGCAATAGATGATAATAACGCACCCAAAAGATGATAGATAGACAGGAAAAAAATGAAGATAGATAGCAGGGAAACATATAGATAGAAGGATGCAGAAAATTATAGATAGACAGGCCAAACATATAGATAGATAGATAGACAGGCCAAAATATAAAGACAGGCAAACAATAGATAGATAGATAACCAGGCAAAATTAGTAGATAGATAGACAGGCAAAAATATAGAAGATAGAAGACAGGGAAAAAAATAGATAGATAGACGAAAACAATAGATGAAGATGACAGGGGAAAAAATTTAAATAATAGAAGAAATGGCAAATATAGATAGATGAAGACAGGCAAAATATAGATAGATAATAGACGGGGACCCGATAGATAGATGATAACAGGGTAACATATAAAATAATAAAAAAATATAATAGATAGAAGACAGGAAAATTTTGATAGATAGAAGACAGGGAAAAAAATATAGATAGATGTAGACAGGCAAAAACAAAGGTAGATAGATGACAGGAAACATATAGTAGATAGTAGAAGGCAAACAATAAATAATAGATAGACGGCCATTAGATAGAAGAAGACAGGCAAACAAAAGATAGTGATGACAGGCAAGCAGATAGAATTAGTAGCAAACAGATGATGATAGATAGACAGGCAAACATATAGAAGGTAGATAGACAAACAAACAATAGATAGATAGAAGACAGCAACAGATTAGATAGAAAATAGCAGGCAAACATATAGAAGATAGTAGAAGCCAGATAGATAGATGATGACAGGAAAATATAGATAGACAGGCAAAACTGAAAAAGTAGCAGGCAAACATATAGATAAAGGAAGCAGAAGTAGATAGATAAAAGGGAACATATAGATAGAAAGAAACAGGCAAAAATATAGATAGATAGATAGAAGGCAAGAAAAAGATGATAGAAGGCGCAATAGATATAGATTTGAAGGCAACAATAATAAAAGGGCAGGGCAAGAGATGATGAAAGGGAAAATATAGTAATAATAGACGGCAAAAAAAAAAAGATAGATAGATAGACAGCAACAGATAGATGATAAATAGACAGGCAACATATAATATATAAATAAATATATATAATAAAAAAGATAGATAGAAGGGAAAGAAAATGATAGATAGAAGCAAGATAAGATAGGAAAGGCAAGCGTGTAGTAGATTACAGGAAGCGATAGAAGTAGATAGAAGGAAAAATTTATATGAAGAAATTTGATAGTAGAGGGGAAGCAAAAATAGATTAAAAGATAGGGCAGCAAGCATTTGATAATTAGACAGGCAAGCAAAATAGATGAAGGGGACAAAGATAGGTAGATAGATAGGCAAAACAGATGATAGATAGATAGGGCAGGCAAACAGGGTAGTTTGACAGGCAACGAAGATAGACAGGCAACAATAATAGATAGAAGACAGAAGCAGAAGAAGAAAC